>CAKNXH010000053.1:319062-370120 GCA_932178445.1 Andricus quercusramuli | reverse complement strand
GGGGGGGGGGGGGAGGCACCCCTGTGACTGGCCACAGAAATAACTTAGGACGCATACCATGCCCATTTGTTCCCTAATGTTTCGTGGAAACATATCTTTTGCCATTAACCCATTTTTTTAAGCATTAATGCCTACTTACGCACCGCTGATCATTTTGCAGTATTTCTGTGATTTTTCATATTTATCGTCTATTTTCTCGAAAACTATCAGTCGTAGGGTAAAAACATATTCGACATATAATATGTATTTTTAAAAGATCTACAACTTTTGTTCAAAACTTTTTTGTACATTTTTTTTATTTACTGAAATAAACGGAAAAACATGAAATTTTTAGTTTTTTGGGGTTTTGACCTTGAAAATCAAATTTGCGGGTATTTTCACTATCATATTCGTGATCAGCGCGTCAAAATACATAGGTATACGGAGTTTCAAGTTAATCGGAGGTAAGCGCTTTTCGGAACTTTATCCAAAACCGTGCAAGTCCATGGATATTTGGTTTATTTTTTAGATTCGAATTAACATAAAACATATGCCTGAAACATGATAAACGCATTAGGAGACAAATAAGTCTTAAAAGTAAAAAATGAAAGAATCGTTTCTTTAAAAAAGATGTTATACAAAATATTTAGCCTGTTTGTATTTTGTAACTATTAAGCCTACACTGAAAGAAATTTAGTTACAAAATACGTTAAAACCGATATTACAGTTTAGTATAATCTTTTACGATTTAGGGAAATCGGGTATTTATATCAGAAATTAATATAGTATCTATTAACGATCTATGAAAAATTTACTTTGGAAAATTAATATAAGTTCTACAAAACTTGTAAAAAAATGGTAATATTTAAAATTCACTATATTAAATTCAAGCAGGAAAATAATGCGGAATATTGGAAAGATTGGAATAATTTTTTCACCTTTTGAAAGAGAGGATTCTGAAATTTGCTAAAGTTTATACTAAAAAATATGAGTCATTCGAAAAGAATGTGACGGATGAAAATACGAAAAGGACAAGTTCGTAATCCGTCGTGAATCTCCGTCAATTCACACTGCACAATTAGAGCACATAAATACGCACATTATCATTATCATTATTCATAAACACTGTAGAACACACATTCCCTGAGGTAACTTAACTTAACCTTTACTTATATACATAGTACGCATAAATATACATATAACACACGCATCGCACGCAAATCACGCTGAGAGAAGGGGTTTGAAGATTCCTTATATACTAAGTGGTGAAAGTTTTTGGAATTGTGAGAAACGGCATGATGCTTAATAACTCGACTTAGAAACATTCAAAATTAAAAGTAAAACCAGGAAACTGTTCTTTTTTATTAAGGTCAAATCTGGGATTGAATTAAATTCAAAAATATCTATAGGTTTTTCGTTTTTTTTCAATCATCTCGTTCCCGCCTCAGATTCGGCTTGATAATACAAGTACCAGTGCTGGTTCGAAAATTGTGGGTGCCCCGAACTTAATAAAAATGTTGTATAAATGAAGCATATTATTATACAATTACAAGGCCATCGACAAGAGCAAATTAAAGAATTTTGGTGGTGTATTTTCATGGAAAAATTGTTATTAATGATTAATAAATTTATTCTTTAAAACTGAACTGAACTGAAAGTTGAACTATTTTGCAAATGTGGAATCATTTATAAATATTGGGACTGAGAAGATTTTTTTGTTAGTGAAATAAATTAAGCAATTTATCATATCGAACAATAATTTATTAGATAATAATAATTTATTATTATACTGACAAGAAGCATCTATTGAATACGCATGTTACTCCTTATATTTAATCACATCCAGGTTTTGGCTATATAAAAGAACCCATCCTTGAGCTTATTGACATAAGAGAATGCAGCATTACTTAAATCAGACTTTTTAATGATTTCCCAATGAACAGAGTTTATCCGGCTCCGGTTTATGGCAAAATTTTCACCGATGCATATAGTCCAATTTATGAAATTGTTTTTCTGGCACATCTCTTTAACGCATTTATTCAATATGCAACAAGCATAACTTCCTTTGGTTTAGCAGCAGTTTTTTTTATGCACGCTTGTGGACAATTTGATGTTGTTCTACTACATTTGAATAATCTTGTGAGTGAAAATAAGGGAAAAATGTATTTTGAAAATGATTTCAAAAATATTGTCAAGCGACATTTGCAGGTGTTAAGGTAAGAATCACGGCTAAGTTCTTATAAAAAATACAAATTTTCACAGCGTTATAGCATTTTAATAAGTTAAAATATTATACAAATAGCAAGTTATATTTTTAAACCCATACCCATGAATATTCTAATTATGGTTTTAGATCATATGATTTTCGTTGTAATATGAAGAATGAATTATTTTGTTGAATTTATTATATGAATTTGCTAATTTTCTGTTTAATTTCTCATATGGAGGACTTGCTCAGTGGAGTATGTTTCATCGAAGTTGCAGGAAATAATTTAAATTTGTGCTTGTTGGGTTATTATGCCATCACGGTACGAAACAAATTACGGGATTCAACTAAGTTTAAATATAATTTAAAAGTTAATCATTTCAAGATGGAATTAAAAATAATCATTCGAAAGAATTTTGAAAAAAATTCGATTCTTGTGTTATGGAATACGATGTAGGAATCTCCAGTTAGAACGCAGCCTGGATATCTATCGAATTCTTTCAATTTTTTTATTTATGCACAACATTTTATTCACATATATATCATAATTTTCTAGGCCTTGAAACAAGCTGATGTGGTTATAAGTTCGGTAACAAGCTTCATACTGTTGACGTCTTTTCTGTTTAACATATCGATTTACTGTTTTATTGGGGAATTACTCACCACGAAGGTAAGCATAAATAAGTTGGATTAACTAATTAATTATTTATTTTCTTTGATTAAAATGTAATGTATGTTAATCTAATTAATTAAAGTTGACTTTATGTATAAGATAGGCTTCAAAAATTGGGGAATCGGCTTATAACACTGAATGGTACTTGTTTCCAAAGGAAGTGATTCTTGGCTTAATCTTCATTATCAGAGAAGCTCAGTTTCCTTCAAAAATAACTGCAGGGAAAATAATTATATTGTCGATGACCACATTCAGCACTGTGAGTACTTTGTAATTACTGAAATTAACTTATTTGAAATTTTGTATACGCGTGTCAATCACGATTTTATGAAGGGTGTCTATTCAAATCCTGGAAAAAAATTCCCTGATAATTCCAGGTTTTTTCCAGGTTTAATTTTTCCTAGTACTGAGCTATTTAGATATTTCACATTTTTTAAAGCAATTGACTCGGAATATGTGCACAGTTTTGCGAGTTTATTATAAATAATGTCCCTTATCAGATTCTAGGTATTTGATTGATATGTTTAATGTAGAAAGCTTTGACAAATTATATTGCAAGATATTATTAAATATATTAGAACCATCGATTAATTAAATAGTTCAATAATAATTCGAAAAAAATTTTATTTCATCTTCTTATTCATAAAATGCAGGCTTTACCTAGGTAAAATTAATGTAAGCATTATATTAAATTCAATTTAGATTGCTTCAAAAATTTTTAACTGAAAAATATGGGTTTACAACGAAAATTTAAAAAGTAACATTTTTACTTAGAAAACTAATTTTCAACAAAACTGACGAATTTTCAACTAAACTGCTGGAGTATTCAATTGGAATAGTTACATTTTTAGATTCAAAAAATGTTCCAACCAATACAAAATTATTTTTAAAAAAACAGTTACATTTTCAATGAAAGTGATGATTTTCAACTATAATTGCATATTTTCAACTAGAAACGACACATTTTTAACCAAAAATATAATAGTTACATCTTTAGTTTGAAAAAAAATAATTTTGAACGAAACTGATGAATGTTAAACATAAATCTTTAACTGGAATAATTGAATTTTCAACCAAAAAGATAAATTCTCAAACCAAAAGATTAATTTATAAAAAATGAAATGGTGGAGCATTCAATTGGAATGGTAACAATTTCAGAAAAAAATGAAATGTTCAACACCAACAAAATAGTTACATTTTCAAACAAAGTGATGAATTTTCGAATAAGATTATGAATCTTCAACTTGAATAGTTGAATTGTAAACCACAAAGATGAATTCAAAACAATGAAGATTAATTTCTACCGAAAAAGATGAATTCTCAATTGAAAAATATAGTTTTTCGACCAAAACTTGAATAGTTACATTTTAAGTTAAAAAAATTAATGTTCAATCAAAGAGATGAATTTTTAACTAAAATAATGGAATATTTAACTGGAATAGTTACATTTACAGTTTGAAAAAATTAATTTTCAGTCAAAAAAAGCAAATTTTCAACAAAATACTTAAATTAGTTTCAACTTAAATGTTTAATTTTCTGTAAAAAAATATGGTTTTCAGCGAAAGAACAAGAGAATCTTCAACAAAATAGCTAAATTAAAAAAAAGGTTTATATTGAAAGAATTTTCAGTTAAAAGAGAGAAAAAATTTACATATACAAAATTTATGGATTTACTATTTCAAAATCTGATAAAAAACTTTAGAAAATTTTTCAAAACACAGAAGAACATTACCCTTTTTGTTTAATTGAAAAGTAAATGTATTTTACGACTGATCATAACTTTATAATCGGTCTACTAAAACTATTGTTAAGAATGTTGCCAAAGAAATTAATTATTTGGAGAAAATTTCTTTTAAGTTTCAAAAAACAAACCCGCTACCTCTCCAGGATTCTTATGAAAATTTCCAAGATTCTCGATGGACTTTGAAAAAGTATAAATTACACACTCAGAAGAAAATGATGTTTTTTCCCGGTACATATAACAAAATGACATTTGTATGTATAATTTTTTATTGATTTTAGGTAATTAGATCCGCTGGAGCATACTTCAACATACTTTGGAAAATGACTTAATGCTAATCTTTTAGTTGAAATAAAAATCAACTCTGACTCGAATTCTCGAGTATATAGGAAAAACGTAAGATAACAATTTGAATAAACGTATCGACTTCAGTTTAAAACTTTTTTTAAATTGTGAATAGCCTTAAGGAATGAAGAAAGTATCTTTGTACTTTTACCACATTCGTGCACAGACCTTTTAAAATTAAAGGTCAAAGCATCAACAACTATAATTTGGTGATTGCGAATTCTTTTTTGTTAAAGCTCCTTTGGCTTTAATGATCACATTTTCATTACGTTTCTCGTGCTTCGCACTCAATTTGGGCCAAAATGCGAACTTTTCCACATTATGTTCAACTCTATTACATCAAATGTATATTAAATTTATTACTGTACCTCGGCCTGCGATTACTTATTCAGATATTACAAAATAAAGTACAAATTTTATTTATGATAATTAATCTATCAGTCGCTCCTTATATTGCATTGAATTTTAATCTCAGCTACCCTGAAAAATGTATCATTTTAATAAATTTACAGTATTGCAATTCATAATATGCATTGATATTGAGAGAGACGTGTTTTAATTAGCTTGTTTTTATAATTATTTATTAAGATGTGTACTTTTTTTAATAATAAAAACAAGACAATGAAAATATGTCTGTTTCAAGATCAGTGCATAGTTTGAACTATAATAATATGTATATATCTCTTGAAATCATACATTTTCAGGGTAGCTACGAATAAAGATTAATGCTAAATAAGGAACAAATATTAAAGTAATCATGAAAAATAAAATTTGTTTTTATTATTCAATATAATGAAGTTGAACATAATGTAAAAAAGTTTATGTTTTGGGCAAATTTTAATCGAGTGTAAAGCACGAGCTGCGTGATGAGAATGTTTTCCTTGAAGCCGAAGGAGCTTTAACAAAAGAGAATTCACAATGAATGAAGGTGCCCGCGAAGCGGGCAGATTTTTAATGTTATTTTTCATGATTGAAACAAGAAATACGCATTCTATCAAAAAGCCATTCATAACAAATTTGTGAAACTTTTTTGTTAGAACAATTTTTGTTATCGCATCTTTTTTCGTATCTTGTGTAGTTTGAACGAAAAATGGAATTTTTGATTTTTCATTATGTTTTGTGTTCATTATTTTTCATTTTCGTTCGTTTTTTTTTGGATTTTGAAAATGCTATAACTGATCATTTTCCTTTTTTCTTCTAAAAAAGTAGTGAGAATAAATTTTTCGACTTTCCGAGTACTACGAATAGCCATACATAGAATTGTTAAATCTCTAAAAAAAGTTGTCTAACAAAATTTGAAAATGTGCTCACTTTTCAGGCCCTAAAACAACGTGCTAAAGGGCAATCCAATCGGATAATTCCTTCGAAAGTTAAAGTTTTTACATACTACAACGGAGAAAACAGCGACAGACACTGAAGCAGAATCCATTTTTTCTCAATCAGTGAGTCCGAAAACGTCAAGATTTGATGAAATCCGCAAAACTCCAGTTTCACATCAAATTAATATCTTCTCATCGAGATAAGAATGTAAAAATAACATACTTTTCTGCATTAAAAGAATATTTTTGAATTTATTGAAAAGTAACTACTTCCGCTATCCGGAGAGCCTTAAATGACTCTATTGTGAAATATTTTGTAATATTCAAAAATCTACATGAACAACTGAAAGAAAGATTGTAGAAAAAGTTAGAAATATCAGAAATATAATATAATATTTTAATATTGTATGAATTATATAATAATATATAAGTAAACAGTTTACTTGATTGTATGTTTAAAAAATTGTTGCAAATTGATTCATTTTTCAAAACATTCCTTCAAATAAAGAGTTTATGCAGTTTAAATAGTGAATATCGTTCTAGTAAATGATAGCCTGTTATCTAAGATCAACAGGTAGTATCTACCTGCCACTTATGTCTATAAATAATAAATGAGTCACTCACATTAAAGCCCTCACATGAAAGAAAACTGGCTGCAAGAACTTTGAATTAAACATTTATCTATTTATTTATTTATGAAATGCGTCTCAAATATATAATTATGTATAAAAAAGAATTTAAAAAATTAAAAATATAAATAAAATATTAAAAATGGATATAAAGTCTGGAAAGTGGTTTATAAAATGAAAAATGAAAAATTGAAACCAACAAGGAGCCATCCATAAACTAAGTTACTAATTTGAGGGGGTTGGGGTGGAGAGGTCACGCCAAAAATTACGGTTGGTAACAGGGTGAGGAAGGAAGGCTCCGTGAAAGTAACGTTACCAACTTAGATAACATTCAGTACGTTTCCTGATGATAAATTTGAACAAAGTTTGCGAATTTTGCGAAAGATGGCACCCCAACGGTGAAGTTAAATAATTAATTGAAAACTTTGAATAACACTTTCATATTTCAGACTTCACGTTATTTCCCCTATTCCCCTCTTTTCCCTCTTCTGAAACAAATCTTCTTTTTCTCTGTTTTCAAGAGACTTCCTTGAAAATTCTATTATATTTTTGGTTCGAGATTCACCTCGTTTGGATAAGAATTCTACTATTTGGTTGAAAATTTAATTATTTGACTAATAATGCAAAAATATGGTTCAAGAAATTATTTATTCGGTTGAAAATTGAACTATTCCATTTTTGTAAAATTAATATTCATGATTAAAAAATTATCTTTTGAGATTTTTTATCTATTTTGTTAAAAATTCGTGTTTTTCGCTAGGAATTATTTTTTTTAACTAAAAATGTAACTATTCCATTTTTGGTTGAAAATTGATCTTTTCTAGTCAAAAATTCAACTATTTGGTTAAAAATTCATGTATTTTGTTGAAAATTTGTATTTTTTATTGCTTAAAATTAGTTTTTCGAACTGAAAATTTACCAATTCATTTTTGGTTGATAAATTAAAAATACTTTATATATATATATATATATAATACTAATGAAAAATTCACCTTTTTTTGGTTGACGGTTCATCATTTTTGTTGAAAATTTATATTTTTGTTTGAATATTGAACTATTTGGTTAAAAATTAAACTATTTTGATGAAAATTCAACTATTAGGTAGAAAATTGACTTCTTTATAAAAAATAATATTTTCTGGTTAAAAGTTCAACTGTTTTGTAGATAACTCGTTTTTTTTATTGCTTCAAAATTCAACTATTATGTTAAAGAATCATCTCTTTATTTGAAATTTAAACTATTTCAGTTTTAGAAAATTAATCTTCTCGGTTAAAATATCTTATTTCGGGTTGCTTCTTGAAACGTTTTATTGAAAATGAAATTTTTTTGAGATTCATAATTTTAGTTGAAAATTGAATTATTTTGTTGAAAATTTGTTTTTTGATTTAAAATTAATTTGTTTAACTAAAAATGTAACTATTCTGTTTTTGTTAAGAATTTAACTACTTGGTTTAAAATTAATCTGTTTCGATTGACGATTCAACTATTTTCTTAAAAATTCGTCGTTTTTAGTTGGATTAAACTGTTTTTTATTTCAAATTGAAAACTTTTGTTGGTGAAACATCAACTATTACATACTTAATTCAGAATTCATATTCTTTGACTGAAAAATCAACTACTTTGGTTTAGAGTTTAGCAATTGTAAGAAAATTAATTTCTTTTTTTGTTGAAGATTCACCATTTCAGTTGAAAATTCGTATTTGCGGATTGAACTTTTTTGTAGAAAAATCGTCTTTTTGGCTTGAAAACTCAACAATTTGGTAAAAAATTAAATTATTTGGTTTAAAATTAACTTTTTTTGAAAATTCATGTTTTTCGTGGAAATTTCGACTACTTGGTTTAAAGTTAAAATATTTTCATTAAAATTTAACTATTTGACAGAAAATTACCTTTTTTGTTGACAGATCCTATTTCCGGGTTAAAAAATGAACTATTTTGGAGACAACTCGTTCTTTTGGCTTCAAAATTCAAAATATTTGTAGAAAATCGATGTAAATATTTTATTGGAAATTTCCCTTCTTTGTAGAAAATTCATATATTTTGTTGAAAATTCGTCTTTTTAGCTAGATAAATTATCCTCATTTCTTTAAAGTTCATTTTTTTGTCAAAAATACGTCTCTTTTAGTTGAATATTTGTCGGACCCATTTTTGGTGGAACAAAAATATCTTCGTCAGTTGAAAATTGAACTATTTTGTTTAAAATTCATCTCTCTTGATAAAAAAATTCGTCTCTGTTGATTAAAAATCCATCTATATGGTTAAAAACTCATTTTTCTTAATTGAAATTTCGTCCTTTTGGGTTGAAAATTCATCAGAGGAATTTTAAGTGCATCATAATGAATATAATATAATATTTACAACAATTTAATATGGAACAATTTATTTTCCCTATTGTTCCTCTATTTTCGTGAAAATCAACCTATTTCCTCTGTTTTGAGAGAGTTTTGAGGGGGGTATTCGCAATGTGACTAGAACGAATGTCCCGTGACAAAATCGAAAAAAAAATACCCCGCTTCAAAATTTCAAGAAGAAGGAAAGGCGCAAAATCGAATAAGATAACTGAAATAAACCGAGAGGCCAAACCGACTCATTTATTTTTGCTTTCATGAACTCGGAAACTCAGGATTTATCGGCTCTTAAAGTGCTTGTATAATGTTCACGTAATGTTTGGTAAAATAGCAAATAGAGTGTTGTACAAACCTTGTTAAAGTTATTTTACCGGTTTGCCGTTAAAAGATAATTTTTCCGGTTTCGCAGTTTTCGCAAAACCGTTCAAAAGCTTCTTATTCCAGTTGTAAATAGTAAAGAAAAGTATATTCTTGACGATTTTCAAAACGAAACTTTGATACATTTTTTAAACATATTAACAACTGAAAATCAAGGACAGTCTTTTGCAAGATTTTTCATCTCTGTATCTATTGGTCTGACAAAAAATGTCCTGATACCAACTTTCGTGAAAAAGATTAAGTTTTTTAGCAGATTAAAACAAAAATTAACGAATTGTGAATTTTCAATTATTTATTTTTAAAAAATTAAATATTTTTTTCAACCTGAAAAGGATCATCGATAGAAACCTTTTTTTTAATGATTATATATAAAGCCTTTTTAAGCTCACATTGAAACTCAAAAGTTGTGTTTCTCGTTATTTTCGACAAAATATTTTCAAATTTTCTATCCCTCGACGCGCTGTACTCATAAGACTCAAATAAGTGACAGTGCATCGAAATCGATTAGGTACGTATTTTGTAGCTGCCATTGGGCAATTGTTTATGAAATATTAGTAATTAGCCAATTTTATTATTGAATGCAAAATTTCGGCAATCTTGATTGTGTAAACATTATTTAAACCACCACTGAACAATATTTGTCAATTTTATAAAAAATTAGTATAAACAAATGCATAATGTAGCTATTTTTCTTCATGAAAGCACAGTTTCTTTCACAAAAAAAGTATTGATAAACTCTTCTTGCATGTTTCTTAGTTAAATGTAACCAGCATTTGAAAACCTTAATTATTTATGTGAATATTTATTATAAAAAAGTGCAAAATGTAGCCCTTTTTCTACCTAAAAGCACAGTTTCTTCACATATAAGTATTAATAAGCACGTTCTGCATTACATATAGCTACATTAAAACAGTACTTAAGAATTCGCTTATATTTAAAAACATTTATTATTAACAGTAATCTTAAGACCACAAGGAATTGTAAACGCACCAAACATATTTTACAAGAAAGACGCCACTTTTTGCAAAAAGGAAGCAGAAATGCCGAAGTGTTTATAATTCAAACTATCTGATTAAATAGTATTTCTTTATAATTAATGTTTATAATTCAAGAAAATATTAAATAAAGGTTCAATGGAACTAAATGTAAAGCAGAGCGTGTCTAATTGTGCTTTTATGTGAAGAATCGGTGTGTTTAGGTTGAAATAGGGCTAAATTTTCATTTTGTTTATAAAAAATGCTTATAAAGTTAAAAATATTATTCAACAATGAAATAATCAAACCAAATATAATGCAAAACGCATTAATTATTACTCTTTTGCAAAAGAACCCTGCTTTCATGAAGAAAAACGGTAAGTCATGCTTTTGAAACCTCTTCAAATTCATTCAAATCCTCGAAATTGTATTGAAATCCCCTGATATCCTACAAGAATCGTGAAAATACTTCGGTACCACATGAAATCCTTCAAAATCTTTTGAAATACAGTGATGCTTTTCTTAATCTCTTAAAATACTTTTTAATATTCGGAAATCCTTGGAAATTTTGTTAAATATTTGAAAATCTTACGAAATCCTCTAAAATACGTGGACATACTTTGCAAATCTTTTGGAATCTCTTTAAATCTCTTCAAAAAAGGGTATGGTTTTGAAAATAAAAATCAAAAGTAATTGTTCTGCTTCCGAAGAATCAAAAAAATTTCGAATGAAATTTCGAAAACTATGTCAGTACCTATTTTTATATTTTTTTAAATCTTAAATAAAGCATATGAACTAATTATTTTTATGTATTGCTGGAAATTTTAGGAAAAAAGGTGCAGTTTTTGAGAACAATTTTTTTTAAATTGAAATAAATCTAACACTTTTTTAATTTTTATGGATTAACAATTAGTGAACTTGAGTGCAAGGATAAATACTTTGCAAATCTATTTCATGAACTTCGTATAATTATCATTGGTCACGAACTCAAAATGCAATGAACTCAGGATTTTTATGTTATTTTAATTTATTTTTGAAGATACTACAGTTAACAGCAGTTAAAATTTTGTACTCAAGTAATCAATAGTACCTTTTACAATCTGAATGACACTTGAAATATTGTTTAAAGGTTTTCGAAACGAGTTTTCAAAACAAATTAGCGTTAGGATTTGTGCACCATTGCAGGAATATTTCTTTTGTTGAAGAAATATGTGAAATAAAAAAATAAAATACTTCCCACTTATGTAGCAAGGGAAGTGATATTTTACATCTTTATTGTTATTATTGTTAACATTATTCTCAGAATAATAATTATAGGCTCGAAAGGGTACAGAATCGTTTCTTATGCTTTACAGGGAGGCAATTAGGCAAGCCAATGTTAAAACTTAATTTATCTCAGTGACAAGATTGCTGCATAACGAATTAGCTTGCATACCCGACATGTATTAACAATCTTGTTGAATTTATTTTTATTTAAAAAGTTTTACCTGCAAAAAAGGGCGCATGCCCGTGAAAGTTTCAATTAATAAATAAAAAATATTGAGTAAAAAACATACAATCTTACGTAAGAAAGAGGTGGGGGGGGGTCATAAAAATCATACCTATCCTGACAATACAGGGCTCGGAACTGCTCAAGCTTAAAAAAATAGTAAAATAGTGACCATACTTATCTCAAAAAAGTAACCGAAAAGTAACAATAATGTAGCGAAAAAGTAACCAAGAAGAAAGATTTTTTACCAAAAAAGACGAAGTTTCACCCAAAATTATAAATGTCCAACAAAAAAAATGTACGTTTAAGAAAGTAGTTCAACTTTTAACAAAATGGTTGAATTTTTCTGACTAAAAAAGATTAATGGTTAACAAAACATATGTAATGATGTAATCTTTACATCGATTTTAGAGTGATCTTTACCTGCAACAAAAATTAACTTCACCACATGGGAAATGGTTACCATATCAACTCTATTAAATCTTGTTTTGTTTCGACGCGAAAAAATTGAACTTAATCTACTTGAAAATTATCCGCAACAAATATTCACTTTTGATTTTCCTGTGAATAGAATTCATTTTGCAAAGACGATTTTTCAACAAAATAGGTTATTTTTCAACCAAATTGTTGAGTTTTAAGCCAAAAAGAACAATTTTTACAAAACATTTGAATTTTCCACCAATCAATATGGATTTAACTTTAAACTTAATTTTTAACTTTAATTAAAGGTTAAACTTAAATAATTCAATTTCAAGTTGAAAAGATTAAGGTTTAACCAAACAGATAGATTTTCAACTACAACTATAGAATTTTCCATTGGAATGAGTTAAATTTCCAGTTAAAAAATTACTTTCAACAAAAAAAACTAACTTTCAACAAAATAGTTATATTTTCAAACAAAGTGATGAATTTCAAATAAAATTGTGAATATTCAACCGGAATAGTTGAACTTCAAATCCGAAAGATGAATTTTTAAGAGAAGTTATGAATCTTTAACCTGAATAATTGAATTTTTTACCCAAAAATGAATTTTCAACCAAGAAGACTAATTCCTACCGAAAAAGACGAATTTTCAAACCAAAAAAGATAATTTTTCAAACAAAAATTGAATAATTAAATTTTTAGCAAAAAAATGCATGTTCCACCAAAGATATGAATTTTTAGCTAAAATTATGAAATATTCGGCTGAAATAATAGTTACATTTTCAGCTAAAAAAAATAATTTTCAATCAAAAATCATCCAAAGAAAAAACAGATTTTCAATGAAACAACTCATTTTTCCACCAAAGAAATTAATTTTTAATTAAAACGACTAATCTTCAACAAAAAAAAATAGTGTAACAAAAGAGCTAAACTTCCAACCAAGTGATTTTATTTCCAACCTAAAAGATGAATTTTCGACTAAAATGATGAATATGTAACTGGAATACTTGAAATTTTAACCGAAAAGAAAAATTTTTAAACAGGAAGTTTCCGCCAAAATTATGAATCTCCAACATAAAAATGTATGTTTAAGAAAGTAGTTCAAGTTTTAACAAAATTGTTGAATTTTTCTGACTAAAAAAGATGAATTGTTAACGAAAAATGTAATACTTGATTCAATAACCAAAAAAGACTTTAATCTAATATATAAAACAGTAGAATCAATTTATAAAAGACGATTTTTCAACAAAATAGGTTATTTTTCAACCAAACTGTTGAGTTTTTAAGCCAAAAATACCAATTTTTACAAATTAATTGAATTTTTAATCAGTGAATATGGTAAATATAGTTGAATTTTCTACGAAAACAGGGGAATCTTCAACCGAAAAAGAGGAATTTTCAACAAAATAAGTACAATTCTAACAAAAAAGATGAATTTCCAAATAAGAGTATGTATTTTGAAACAAAGGCGTAATTTTCAATCAAGAAGATTAATTCTCTACCGAAGAAGACTAATTTTGAACTAAAATCTTAACAAAAAGATTCAAATTTCAATTTAAAAACTAGGAATTTTAGGTAAATTGCGATTTTCATCAGAATTCATAATAATTCAATTGATAGTCCTTTTTATACATTTTACATACGAATTAATTATTATTTTATTGGTTTTCCCTAATTTCCCGGCTCTAAAGTGCCAAATTTACTGAAAAATTTGAATTTTTACATTTTTCACAAGTTTTTGAAGAAAACGATTAATGGATTAATCCATTTCGTTATTTGGGCAAAAAATTTAATCAAAAGTAACCTTTTCATAAAATAAGTAACTTTTTACTAACCGCGGATCAAAAAAGTAACTAAGTTACTAAAAGGTAAGCCGTTCCGAGCCCTATGACAATAGGAGGCAGTGGGTCTGAAATTAAAAAAAGCATCCCTATAATTGATGGACGTTCCCTTGGTGCTTTCGCCACATACTTTCAATGCTTACGCCTGCAGTAAAGAATTTTTTCAAGAACTCTGAGAATCTTTGCTTTTGCCAGGAATTAACGAAAGTATGATAGTGGTTCACACGGGGGGTCGAAAATAACTTAGCCCGTGAGGATTAACGGGAGGAAAAGAGGGGAAAATGGGGAATTGTAAGAGAGAAGAGAGAGTAAGATGAGATGTATTTTTGTGGAGGAGGAAGGTGGTCGTTCGAGCTTTTCGGGCTTTTGCTTTTGAGTTCAGTGTGTTCCACCTTCCGGAGGACGTGAGCTTACACGTTTAGCTTTAAGGTAAGTAATCGGACGAATTTTACGTCACTTGTGACAAAAAAGGATTGCAAGGAGGTGCATCGCTACCCTCTCTGTTGGACTCAGGGGAGGAAAAGGGGGAGTCGAAACTCGCTGCCTTGGCATCGCGATGCTCAATTACCGTCAGCACTACCTGTCAACTTTGAGTCTTGTTCTTCTTCTACATCTTCTTCTCTTTTTTATCTTACAATGTTGCTAAATGTTCATGCTTTATTATTGTCTTCTCGCATATAACAAAACGTTTCCACTGCACTCAGAATTATATTCTTTGAGTCAATGTTAAAGAAATATATCTGAATTCAACAAATCATTGTTTATGCTACTAAAATAGTGAATTTATTTCAATAAATTAAACTATATTTATAAGATTTTTTTTAATCCAAGAAGCACTTTTCTGAGTGATTTGCAGATATGATGACTGTTATTAATTTGCTTCGCGATTTCATATAATTAAAAACTTTATTTTTATTGTGGTTATTATTAAGTATGGTACATTTTCAATTGATATTTTAATAAATAATATTAAATTATATGAAATTATGTTTTACTGTATATGTTGATGTGAGAGTAAGTAGCTTTTTGATTTTCGCAATGTTGCTTATTTTTGTCTCTCAGCTGATAATTAAGATTGTATGTCACCTGTCATCGTTATTTATTGCAATTTCAATTACATGCCATTATTTATTTTTGTCATTTACTACTTGTTGCACACATCCATTCTTTGCTGACACTATTATACCAGAGAATAAACAATTTTTATGAGGTGCTGAAATATTCCTGAATGACAATGCTAATTGTTAACAATGAATAAAGTTCTCACCTACTAAAAAAACATATTTGAATACCTATTGTGTAAGAATAACTGTATGAAATGCAGGACAACTTTTAAAAAATATCGAAATAAACATTTCTTAACTGACCTGTAATTTTTATTTAATAAAGTCAATTCTGTCATTTTTATCAATTTTATCAATTAGGCCGTGGGCTATTTGCACCGAAATTTTGGAACGAATAGCCGGAGTTTTTGGTACACGCAGACACTTCGCTTAAATTATTTGAAATAATTTCAATTTTTTAAATAATCTTGAATTTTTTCAAAACTTCTAAAAGTCTCTTCAATTTACTCGAATTTTTTCCAACAATAATAGGTTTTCAATTGTTATTTATACATCAAAATTCAACAATTTGACGAATGTGTGTTTTTACGAATGTGTCTGTATGTCTCTATGTATGTCTGTCTGTGATCACAATAACTTTCGAAAGAATTGACAGATTGGATCGGGCTTTGGTATACTCTTCAAGTGTTAAAAGTGAACTAAAGGTCAAGTTCGTTAGCCAGCCATTTTGGATACAAATTCAAAAATTATGCGCATTATCAACATTTTTTAGACTTTTTTTTATAACAAAAATTACCGGAGTTATAGCATTTATTATGTATCACTTTTTTGTAGGACCCGTAGTTTTTGTTTTATTCTTTAAAAAAACATTAAATATAACAAATAAAATTTTGGGACGAACGACACAAGCTGCGAAAAAAAAGAAAACAAAAGTTATTCACCCAAAAAAGCTACAAATTTGTTATTAATTATATTTTGATAGGATGCGTAGTTTTTTTATTCATAAAAATTTAGACGAACGGCACAAGCTATGAAAAAAAAATGAAGACAAAAGTTGCTCTTTCAAAAAAAAGTCAAAACTCATCCAAATTTGTCATCAATAATTTTTTGAAAGAACGCGTAGATTTTGTTTTAATCCTTACAAAATAACATTAACCCTAATTAGTCACACTTCAGTAGAATCGCATAATAGTAACAATGCATACTGGGTCCTAGTCTAAGAAAATTGCTAGGTATTATTTAAGGATTGCAAAAGATAATCTTTTAGTTTTTGTAACCAAAATTAATTGTTTAAACATTTAACCAAAATCGGTGAAGTTAAGCTAAAGAGTTCCTCTACGAGAAGTTCGAAAATTTGTTGGGTTGTATTTCATCCCGTGTGACTAATTAGGGTTAAAAATAACAAAATTAAATTTGTTGAAAAACGACACGAGGTACGAAAAAAAATTAAAATACAAAAGTTGTTCACAAAAAAAGGATCTACAAATATGTTATTAATCATTTTTAGATAGGACGAGAAGATTTTCTTGCAATCGTGAAAAATAAGATTAAAAAAAATTAAATTTTTGAAAAAACGACACAAGAAACGAAAAAAATGAATAGATAAAAGTTTCTCAACCAAAAAAAAGTTGTTATCAAAAAATACTAAAAATAACAAAAAGTAACTTTTTGGAAGAAGGATACAAGCTACAATTACATTTTATTTAACAACATTTTTTGCCTAAATTATATCTACAAATTTTCTCAAACCACTTTACACTATGATTTACTTTTTAATACTGAAAGTACAGTTCATTTTAAAAAATAATTATTTAATTTATTTATTTATATTTTTAAATTCTTTTAATTAAAATGTACGCTTAAAAATTTAAATCTAAAATGGAAAACTTTTAAAGTGAAGGATTTTCGAATAACGCATTCTAAACTGAATGATATCATAATTGGAAAAGATAAAAATGGAACTAATCATCTGAAAAACGGTTGAAATCAAAGTTAGAAAGATTTTTTTTCTAAAAATTTGTAAAATTTCCGGTCAGAAAATGAATTCACTGTCATTTCCCGTTTTTTCCTGGTCTCATGAAATTCCCGGTCATTTCCCGGTTTCCCGGTCGAGCGGCAATCCTGAATTCGTATGTTTTGGACGAATTCAGCTATTTTTAATATAAAATAGAAATTGTTTAAGAATTGATTAGAACATTTTTTCTTCTTCTAAATGTTGGTGTCTGATTGTTAGCACTGCTACACAGAATTGCTAAAAAAAATGATATCTGATAAAGATAAAACTTGTGGGAGTAGATAGGTTTGAATTTTTAATTACCTAATTATAAAATAAATAATTATAAAATGAAAAAATTTCATTTGAATATGATAATGTACTTAATCCTTACTTTGAACAATTATATTTTTATTTCACGATTACAATTTTATAAATTAAAGCCCAAAAAAATAGCTAATACTAAAACATAATTAATTCTGGATCGTTTATAAAAGGAAATACCCTATTTCCCATTTTGATACAGTTCATGCAAATACCAATCAATTTTTTATAATTTTACCAAAATCATGAATAAACAATTTTTTGATTAAATAAATTTGCTCTAATTTTCATCTCGTTTAGAATCCAATTTCACGTAACCCAATATGACTATTGAAAACTAGGAATGAGTGGGAGAGAGAGACGAAGATACATATTGCGTGCGATGTAGATATATTCGGAGGAATTTGGTAGCAAAAATAACCTGGACCACTGGACCAGTCGCTGCGGCTCACAGAAATGCTGTTAGAATATGTATAATTGTCATATTTTCTGAAAGGTGGAAACTTTCACTTTGACCTACTCTTGAGGAAAAAAGGCCATGTCTAGGCGCACCGAAATTCGGTGCGCGCAGCATGGGGAAATAGAAGGGTGGACTATTCACTATAGGAGTGCTAAAAAAAGGAAGTCCCAATCTCAACTTGCATTTTCGATTGTTTCGTACATTTTGGGTTTAAAATGAACCACGTGGAAGGAGAAACAAATCGGATAATATTTAGAGGTCACTTATCGCTTATTATTATTGTTTACTGGCAGGTCTTTAGTATATGTTTAAATTAATTTTAGGTTCTTAAAAAACAATTCATATAAACATGTAAAATTACTATTTTTTAAAAATTTTTCATGATGAATGCTTCTTTAAAACAATTTTTTTCGCATTATAAAAAAACTATGGTCCAAAACTAACCACTTTAATAAGTCGCATATATTTCATATTCTGTGTAATTTTGCATTATGATCTACCTTTTTCGAGAAAAATTAATTTTTCTATAAAAACGCACAAATTTGCGACGAGCGATGACTATATATAATCCTATTCAGTTCTTTCTCCACCTAATTCATTTTTAACCCGAAAGGAACAAAAAAATCGAAAATGCAAGATGAAATTCAGACTTCTTTTTTTTTAACACTCCTAATGGACTAGATTCACTGAAACTGAGCGAGTGTAGCATAAATATTTTTGTTGGCCCGAAACAATTAAAAAAAAGTGTATTAAGGCAAAATCAATTTTTTTCAACCCACGAACATATCTGAAATTATAAAGATGCCACCCTTCTCCATATTAATTCTTATTTTAAAAAGAAAAAGAAAAATATTTCTCTCTTAAATTTGGCACAACGATCACTTTCTGCGTCATTGTCAAAGAGTCTTTTGTGAAAAATAATAGAGGATGTTTTTTAATAGCTTCAGATGACATTGATGTAGTAAAAAACAAGTTGTTTAAGAAGTGCTAGAAAATTGGGAATTTTTATGAGAAAACTGTCTGAAACGATGAAATTATAGAGTGGCGTTTTTTCCGCGAAATTTGCGAATTATTATTACCTCGTTTCCTAATATTAGAATTTGGACCCTGTACCAATATTTTTTTTTTTCTTATTTCTAACAGATGATAAAATTAAAACAAAAGATCACTGAACTTCCGAGAAAGTTATTTCAACACTTTTACTATCATTACCTGACGATGTGTACATTTCATGTTTTCATATTTAAAGATATTTTGTCTTATACACCACACGCTCTCATTTTCTTGGCACAATATTTGTAATAAATAGGATTTTACACGGATCGTGACGTACAAAGACTACTCTCACTTAACATAATCGTAACATTAATCCGTGAAATTGTGTCAAGAAAATTTCTGGATCATACATCATACTGACTGAAAAAATATTTATGTATGTAATAAGACTTGATTAATTCAAGTGGCTTCAATTGCATTTGATATTATTTCTAAAAATGTTGCTATTGTTGCTGCTTATTGCTTGGATACTTTGAAATGCTTAATTAACATTCTACGCAGTTATAATAAATGTTAAATATATGTTAAATATATCAGAGATCACTGCGGTTAAGCAGTTACATTGTATGTAAAAAAGGGGAATAAAAAGAGATTTCATCTCTTATTAGAAACTTTTTATATCATATGGGTATCTCATGAATAACTGGAATAGAGCACTTTCTACTGATAAAAATACATTAGAAAAAGATTCAAGAACTAAATTATTAGATCTCAATAAGAAAATCCAACTATTTATTGTTCAAAGTTCATTTTCTTTGTTTGAAAAGTCTACGATAATATTTTTGAAAGAAAATTGATGTTTTGTTTGCTTTACAATTATATTGTTCCATTGAAATCTTGGTTGAAAGTTTAATTATTTTGTTGAAAATTCAACAATTTTGTTAAAAAGTAATTCTTTTTTGTAGAAAATTCAACTAATTGATTGTAAATTAACTTTTTTGTTGAAAATTTATATTTTTTGGTTGAAAATTCAAAAATTTGGTTGAAAGTCTTTCTTCTCTCTTGAATCAAAATTCTTGAGAAATCAACAATTTTCATATAAATTCATTCTTTTTGTTTGAGATTCAACTGTTCTGTAGAAAATTTGTCTTTTTAGTTTCAAAATTCATTATTATGGTTCATGGTTTTTCATGTTAGTTGCAAATTCATCTCGGGTTGAAAATGTAACTATTTTGTTGAAAATTCGTCTTTTTGGGTTTAAAAGTCAACTATTTTGGTAGAAAATTCAAATATTTATTCAAGAATGATTTTTTTTGAGAATTCGTCTTATTGGCTTAATAATTCAATAATTTTGTTAAAAAATCATCATTTTTTCTAGAAAAATCAACTATTTTCGTAGAATTTTCCATCCGCTTTGAATGAAAAATCAACTTTCTTGTTGAAAATTCTTCTTCTGAGCTTGACAATTGAACAATTTGGTTGAAATTTTGTTTAATTCTTTACTGAAAAATCTTCTTCTGTTAAAAAAATCAACTATTTGGTTGAAAATTCGTCTTTTTTGGATGAGTTCAACTATTTTTTATTTAAAATTAAAATCTTTTTTGGGTGAAATATCAAATATCACTTTTTTCCGGGACAATTCATCTTTTATGGTTGAGAATTTTATTAATTTATTGAGAATGTAATTATTTTGTTGAAAGATCAACAGTATCGTTAGAAATTCATCCTTTTCGATTGAAATTAAACTGTTTTGTAGGAAATTTGCCTTTTTGCCTCGAAAATTCTTTTTTTTTTTGTTTGAAGATGCATGATGTTAGTCGAAAATTCATCTCTGATTGAAAGTGTGACAAAAAACTATTTCTGTAGAAGATTCAACTATATGGTTGAAAATTAACATTTCAGTTAAAAATTCGTCTTTCTGACTTGAAAATTCAACAATTTGTTTGAAAAAACAACTGTTTTGTTAAGAACTCGTATTTTTTCATGAATTCAACTGTTTTTCATTCAAAATGAACATTATTATTCTTGGTTAAAAATTTATCTTTTTGGTTAAGAATTCAACTTGGAACGTTAAAAATTAATACGTTCGAAAATAGTGCAAATAGAGAGATGTTTTTCTTCGACCTCGGAGAATAGGATCCCTCTCGGTAATTGGTCTTCTCTTCTTTACTAATATCTTGAGTTTCTGTTTTTGTTTCTCTTATATGTTTTTTAAATAGATTATAGAATATATAATTTAATTTCAGAGACTGACTAATACACAACAAATCTCAGCACAATGTCCGGCTCAGGGCCAAGGTTTGTGAATAACCAGTTTAATTCTCCTATCAAACTATATTCGCCCCATGCGATCCAGGAAACGTTGGATCGTCAGACTCAAGTTCTAGCCAACGGTGCAATCGGGTAAGAATAACTATTTATTTTAAAAGCGAAAAAAACTGGATGAAATATTTACAGAGTGGCATTATAATGCAAGTTTTACACAACTGCTTTAATTTATTGTATGCATCAAAATAAATTAGTACTGCTAAATAGTGTAAAATATAAATTTTCAAACTCGAAATATTCAAGAAAGTAAAAATGCGAAGTTCTGCAATTGAGAAGAATTAAAAATTGAACAGTTTCAGTGTATAATACTGAAGAATGCAAACTGTGTTGGAAGAAGCTATGCGACTAAGCTGGATGTCTACAAAAATGGATTAAAAATTTTGTTTAAATAAAATATGAGATGATTTTGAATTCTCTGGTTGTAGATTATTGCAACAGATGATGAATCAAAACGAGGAAACGATTGTGAAATCGATTAGAACAAAGCTCCATTAAGCTAGCACCTCCACAATCCATTCTTCATAGCTCAACCTTTGGCTTTTTTGGCTAGTTTAATGGATCTTCACCACAATGTATGCCAAAATCCAGCACCTAATAAACTCTTGCCAGAGAAGAAAACTTAATTGTCACGTTAAAGCTAACTTAAGGGCAACTAAAACTTACCCAATTGAACAATTACCTCAAACATATCGCAAAAGAAAAAAAGCTTTTTGGCTTAATGGAAGAAAAGAAGCAAAACTTAAACTCGACGCTTTATTTCATTGTAGAAACGTAGACATTAGAAGCTGGTTTTAGTGTTTTTAAAATTAGCTCAGACGATATGTAAGGTTTGGAATGTGCATCAGGGATCTGTTGAAAGATTGTATTTCCTTGTTTATCTAAGCGAAATGAACACGTTTTTTGCTTCCTTGTTTTTTCTGTAAGAAAATGTTGAGGAAGCTATGATAGCGCCAATACAGATAAAAGTTGGAAGGGTTTAGTACTTTTGAAGTTGAATTTAAAAATACTATTTATGACAGCTGAAATTTTTTTCAACACACAGACATCTATTTGAGTTATATGTTATTTTTACTTGAATTTAGTGATTATGATTTTTTATGAAGACGATAGTTAGTTAGAAGCCCAATTAACAAGCATGTAATTTCCAAAACAACGTTTAAAATGACATAATTTCAAACTTTAAATATACTATATCAGGGTTCACAGCGCAAGAGGAGCTCAAAAAAGGTGAAATAGGGTCATTTTCTCACGGAAAAGGGGGAAAATAGGGGAAAGATTAAACATTTATTTTTACATGTCGAAAAGAAAAAACAATCCTTTTATAACAAATGTTACTTTTTTTAAAAATTGTCAATGATTTTTCAATGATTTCTGCCATTAAAGAATTTATTCTTAAAAATGGGATACTTTCAATGTAAATTTAAAACTACTCTCTTCAGTAGAGCGAAGTGAAAATACTAAAATTAGTCGAATCGTTTGAGTTACAATTTGTGGCTCGGCATCCAAAATAAGTGAAGAAACACATTTTTTAATGGGTAAATATCTTCAGTTTTCTTTTTGAAATTTACAATTAAAAATTGTAATAATTCAAAAAAAAATTTGCCTTATTTAAATTTTTTTTAAATGTACTAAAACATGTTTTTCGGATTGATTCAAACCTGAAATTTCTTCAGCTTGAACCAAAGAAACAATTTATTATTTTTTATTCATGAGAAAAATTTTTTTCGTGTTATAACGTTCCAAAATCGCAAAAAAGATAGGAAATCCCAAAAATCCTAACTCACGAAAAAAATTTTTTCCGAAAAACCAAAATGAAAATAAGATTTGCTTTGAATAAAATAGTTCAATTGTTGAATTAAGAACATCAGTTTTTAACCAAAAATAGAATAGTTACATTTTCGTTTCAAAAAACTAATTTTCAATTGAACAAACTGAATTTTCGCCCGAATTGTTGATTGTTGAAGTGTGAAAGAAGAATTTTCTACCTATGCAGTTGATTTTTCAACACAAAAATATGAATTTTCAATTAAAAAGTTAATTTTCAACAAAAAATTAAAATTTTTAGTTAAAAAACCTAGTTTTTAAGAAACAAAAAAAACTTTAACTGAAATAATGAATTTTTAACTGAAAAATGACGAAAGGACGAATTTTTTACAAATTACATGAATTTTTAACCGAATATTTAAATTTTCAAAATAAAAAGATTAATTTTGAACCAAAAATGGAATTGCTACATCTTCGTTTGAAAACATTAATTCTCAAATGAAAAAACCAATTTTCTACCAAATTATTGAATTTTTGAGCAAAAAAAAAAGAACTTTCTACAATTGTATATTGTATTGTATATTTGAACTCTCCCTTTTACGGGTTCGAGGGCCTCCGCTCCCTGTACATATATTTACATTTCATCCTTAGTCTACCTTAACCGCTACTTATTTTCTAATCCAACGCCTTACATAATGACAATCATATTATTACTACTCTTAGACTACAGACAATGAGCGATCTTCCCGGGCTTCCGTTTTCTCTTACCATCAAATTCATTTAGACCGATTTGAACATTAAAAATTTTTACTCTTTATTTTCCTTTACACAGGATTACCCGTTTGGCTCTACCCTGATCTCTTGCTTTCTCTTATTTCTTCCAGTTTTTTCATCCACATCACTCCCTGTCCATTACCATCCAAAATCCATCTGACACATTCATCCACACTCAACTGTCCATCTTCCTCTCCTGTACACCTCTCTAACACATGTGCCCATGACTCCACTTCGTACCCACATACTCTGCACAGATTTTCCTCTTCATCCAACCAATATCTACAAGCTCTCACTCCTTCTCCCATTCTAAACCGTATCACCCTATTCCATTTGTCTTCCTTTTTCATCTTTTGCAAATATTCTGGTTCCGTCACCCCTTTGACCATCATATACCATCTATTGTACTTCGAATCCATAATCTTTCTCCATCTCTCTTCTCCTTGTCTTACTAATAGCTCTAATTCAATCTTCTGCCAATCCAGAACCCCTTCCTGTATATCACAAACACTCCTCATTTTTTTCCTTTCTTCCTCCCATTTTGAATTTCCCCAATTGCCTCTCGTCTCCTTGTTCCGAACTTCGTCCAAGCATACTTGTGCTATTCTACTCCCCTCTCCCCTTTTCAGCTTCTCTTCAAACCTCCAGGCTCTCTTAATTTGTCTAGTTACCATTTTTTCCCTTCCTAGTTCTTCCCTTATCATGTATCCTGGACAACTCCAACTAACCCCCATTACCCATCTCAGAAATCTCTCATGTATGCTTTCCACTTTCCTATGTTCCTTCCATCCCCATACCTCCACTCCATAACACAACACCGCCCAAACCAACGCATCAAACAACCAAACCCTCATTCTCCAATCGTCCTTGAACCTTCTCTTTCCTATACCCCATACTTGGCCCATTACTTTACTCGCACTTTCGATTCTTTTCCTCACCTGCAAATCGTTTCCCCCTCCTGACTCAAACCAAAAACCTAGGTAACAGAACTCCTCCACAATTTCCACTGTTTGTCCGTTCATCTTCCAAACGTAACCTATTTTGGTCTTTTTATTTCTGAAGCACATCACCTTGGTCTTCCCTACGTTCACCGTCAGTTCTTTTCTTCCCACGTACTCTTCGAAAATTCTTATCATTAGGTTCATCCCCTTCTCATCGTCTGCTATTAGAACTACGTCGTCCGCGTATGCTAGGGAGTATAGTTTGCTATTACCCAGGATCGTCCCCCCTTTCCCTTTCTCCTTTAGCTTCTCCTCTAGGTCTGCCAGCAGCAAATTAAAAAGTAGTGGACTCAACGGGCACCCTTGCCTTAGACCTCTTCCTGTCCAGAAAACCTCCCCTTTTTCCCCGCGTACCTTCACCCTAATCTTGGTTTCAGTAAAAATTTCCTTTATCCTCTCCACCAGCCCTTCTTCTATTCCCCTCTCTTTCATTGCCTGCCATAGCACTTTTCTATTCACTGAGTCAAAAGCTGCTTTGAAATCTACAAACAAAGCGACTAATTTCCCTCTTTTTCTCCCTAAGTTTCTGTTAACCAAGTAGTTGAGTACGTAAATGTTGTCTATTGTCCCCATCCCTTTTCTAAATCCCGTCTGGTTGTGTGGGATACTTTGCTTCTCTTCTATCTGATTCTCTAACCTTTTTCTTAGAATTTCTGTGTATATTTTATAGCCCCCTTGCATGAGAGTGATCCCTCTGTACTCTTCTACCTTCTTACCCTCCCCTTTCTTAACAAGCGGTACTACCAGCCCTGTCATCCACTCCTCCGGCCACCCTTCTCCTTTCCAGACCTTGTTGCATATCCTCCACATCACTTCCCTAATCCCTTCTCCTCCATACTTTATCGCTTCGTTCTCCATACCATCCTCTCCTGTGGCCTTGTTTCTTTTCAGTCTATCTATCGCCTCATTTACTTCTTCTCTTGTTATTTCGTTCGCTTCCTCCGTTTCTCCCTGGACTGTCTTTCTATTTTCCCCTTTGATCCTATTTTGTTCTCCCCCTAACAGACCCTTAAAATAATCCGTCCATTCATCCATTTCTATTTCTTCATTCACGCCCTTCCTTCCTCCTCTTTCCCTGTTTATCACATCCCAGACCCTACCTTCTTTGATTGCTTTTTCTACTTCTTCCTTGTATTTCTCCTTTCCCCTTTGCTTTTTCCCTTCCAGCATCTTCTCATGTTCTCTTTTTCTCCTGTTGTACTCCGCCTTCTCTATTTCTCCTTTCCTCCATTTTCTTACAGACTCTTTCATTCTCTCCTTACTCTCCCTGCATTCCTCGTCCCACCATCCTCTCTTTCCCTCTTCTCTTCCTTCTTTTGTACCTACCTCATTCTTCACCTTCTCAATCGACCCTTTCAACCTTTTAATTAACGAGTCTACCCCCTCCTCCTTTTCATATCTAACATTCTCCTTTTCCATCTTCTGTTCAAACACTTTTAATTTATCTACCCCCCAGACTCCCATTTTCGTGTCCCTTTCCCCCCCTCTTTCCTTTCTCCCTCTTCCACGCTTATGGACGCCACCTTTCAGTGTAGCTATTACTGGGAAGTGTTCTGACCCTATCTCATTCCCTACATTCATACTGCATATCATATTACTCATTCTTTCTTCTGCCAAGATGTAGTCTATTATTGTTTCTCCCTTACCTATAAATGTAATCTCTCCTTTCTCATCTCCTTTCATGTTGCCATTACATATAAACCATCCGGTTTCTCCTATTATGTCTAGTAACTTCCTCCCCTCCCGGTCTATCTCCCTATGTTTGGAGCTCCTCATATATGCCTCCTTTTCTTCATCCCAAATCCCTCCCCCTTGCTCGCCAGTCCAGGCATTTAAGTCACCTCCTATCAAAACCAATTCTTCCTTCTTTTCCTCCATCCACCTCCTTATTACTCTCCAACCTTCCTCTTCCCCTCTTCTTCTATATACACAAACCACCGCTATTTTGACTTTCCCTATTATAATCCTTCTTACCATTGTTCCCTCCTTTTCTTCTCTGTCCTGCTCTGTTTTACCTTTTACTGCCCATTCTTTTCTCACCCCTGATACCATGCCGCCCATTCCTCTACCTTTAACGTGTTCCTTCCTTGCCTCTTGCATTGTCCACACATACCCTTTAGGTAACAACCTTTTCATCCCCTTCCAATCCTTCTCATCCGCCCAGGTTTCACTCATCATAATCACGTCCCACTTTTCTAACTCCCGCCAGAAACCTTCATTCTTGTTCTTCAAGCCTGACACATTCCAGAAAGCTATTTTAACTTTTTTCTCCTCCCTTCCCTCCTCTATCCTCCTTACTTTTTTTCCGCCTTGCTTTTTGGAAACCCCCCTGTTTGCTCTCTAGCCTCTTTTGAATCTTCCTTTCTTCTATCTTTCTCAATTCTTTTTCCCTTTTTCCTTATTTCTTCTACTTCCTCGTCCCAGACCCACTCCTCCCCATTTATCCATAGTCTGTCTCGCCCTATCCATACCATGCATCCCTTTTTCCTCTCTATCCATGCTCTCTGTTCTATTTGCCATCTCCTTTTCCTCTCCCTCCAAGTCAAATCCTCTTCAATTCTCTCCCTTCTTCCTTTCAATAATTTTTTGTTCTCCATAATTTTCTTTTTCTCCTCCTCACTCCCTACTTTTACTACAAACATTCCTTCTTTTCCTTCCTTCATCATTCCTAATCTCTTAACTCCTTCTACCCTTACCCGAATTCCAATATCTCTCAGCAGATTTTTGATTTCAATTTCCCCTGTTTCACTCTCTATTTTCAATCCCTTGACTACTATGTTATTTTTTCTCTTCGCCCTTTCTTCCCCTTCCAATCTTCTTTCGATCTCACTCAGTCTCTTCTTCATTCTTTCATTGTCATTTTGCACGTTATCACTCCCTTCTACTTTTTCCGCACTTTCTGTTCCCTTCCCCATATGCTCATTCCTAACTTCTAATTTGCTTACCCGTTCTTCCAGTTGTTTTATCTCCCTATTTGTCTGTTCGTCAATCTCTCTCTGTCTATTCTCTATGGCCTCTAGTTTACCCCATACCTTGTCTTTCTCCTCTTTCCAGAGTTTATCCCACTCTTCCCACTTTTCTCTTACTTTTCTCACTTCCCCCCTAACTTCTTTCCCCTGCCTATTCATATCTTCCAGACTCTTCCTTGTTTCCTCTCTAAACCCTTTTATGAGGGCTGCTAGCTTCTCAAACATCCCCCCATCCCCCCTATCTCTGTCTGGAGTTTTTCGTTTCATCTTCACTTTCTTGTTATCCTTGTCCCTTTCCGGATCATCTTCCCCTTCCTCTCTCTTCCTTTTATCTTCCCCTTCACTGCTAGTTACGTTTCCCTTTTTGTGCCATTCATCCAGACTCCTATTCGAGCCCGAGCTACCTAGCCTGTTGAGGCGCTGTAGGTTTGATGGTCTCCCGCGTTTCTGGCTCGTGCCTGAACCCCTTCTCTCAGCTGATCCGACCCTGGTCGGTGTCTCGAACGTCTCGTCATCGCTACTGTCATATTCTCCCTTCTCCCCACTAACCGCGCTCAAAACCTCGTCCGCTCTTGCTTCTTCCTCTCCCTGCCCTCTGGCGCCCGTTTGCGGGCTTCTTACCGTCGGCATCCCAGTATCCAACCTTACCCACTGTTCCACGACGCTACCCTCTCTTCACCTGCCTACCTCTTCCCCCCTTCACGACAACTATTTTCTACACCTAACCTCAAAACAAAATTTGCACGTTTCAACTTTCCTTTCTCACAACTTATTTCCACCCTTTGCACACTTGCCTTCACTCACCCTTCTTCCTTTACCCCTGCTCTCCGCACTCACTGCCCTTTCTGCACACCCACACGCTGATTCCCTTCACCAAAGCCAAAAAACGCAACACTTGACACAAACGAGTTCTCTCACGATCGGTACCGAAAACGGAAGCCACTTTCTACAATATATTTGAATTTTTAACTCAAAAATATAAGCTTTTAATACAAAAAATAATTTTCAATCAAAAATTGCAATTTTCAGTTTGGAGAAATGAATTTTTAATAAAGCAGTTTGATTTTCAACCCTAAAGACAGCTTTTGAACAAAATAAATATATTTTCAACCAAATAGTTAAATTTTTAACCAACTTTCCGCCAAAAAATATAACTTTTGATCGAAATTTGAACTTGCAACTAAATAGTTGAATTTTCGACTGAAAAAGATTAATTTTCAAACACAAATGGAATAGTTCAATTGCGAGTTTAAAAAAAATTAATTTTCAACGAAAAAAAAAGTTTTAACAGTAGCTAAACTTTCAAGTGAAGATTTAAAAAAATTATAAATTGCTCAAGTTAGAACGTTCAAAGTTGCAGTTGATGAATTTGGAATATTCCATTTTTTAATTGAGTATTTAAATTTGTACATTTAAACTGAAATGTGTTAATCTTCTAATACTTTTTTGAAAAGTACTGTATATTTTGTAACTGTTCCAATTTTATATTTTATATGTTCTGTCTCCAGTTTTCACATTTTCAACTTGCTTTAAAATGTTTCATCTTCCAATTTTTTTAAAGAGTTTTTAATGGTCTGCACTTGAAACGTGTACATTATTTATTCATAAATAATTTACTGGGAAGACTGTGCACCCTGCTATATTAATTAAAATTCAATTATAAATCTTAAAAATTAAAGAATTTTTCATTCTAATTTTTCAAAATTAAAATATATTATAAAAAACGTTCAAAATTAAATATCTTTTAAATATATATTAAAAATTGAACATTTTGTAATTCTATATTTTTGAAATCCAAGAATTTTCAATTGCAACTCTTGAAAATTGTAAATTTTTAATGCAAGTTTTAAGATTTACAATTAAAAATTATGTAATTTTGATGATTTACATTTGAAATTTCTTCAATTGCGAAGGTTTAAAATATCAAAATTTTGACTTTGAACTTCAAAAACTTCAACATTTAAGAATGTTTATTTAGACATCGCTAAAATTAACGAAGTGTCTCGTCGTCCCGAAATTCGGGACCAGTCCATCTCCTTTTCCAACTCTCCCAATTTTTCGGGACGACTAGATGCAGCCTAAAATTAAAGAGTTTAAAATTGTAAATATTCCAAATACAACTATTGCAACACAAAAATCTGTAAAATTATATAATTTTAAATTATGCAATTAAAAATAGAGAAATATCAATTAAAAATCTTCAAAATTGAACTACATATTAAAAAAAAAGTTTTAAATTATAAATATACAAAATTATTGAATGTTCGCTTGTAAATCTTAAAAATTAAGTAATTTGACATTGTGAAAATTTGAAAATAAAAATTATGCAAGTTTTAAGTTAAAAACTTAAAATTCTGTAATGTTGATGACGGAGAATCTTCCATTGCAAATCTTCAAAATTTGAGAATTTTCCCTTGTAAATTTACAAAATTAAACTGTTCCAATAAAGGCACATTCAAATTGCATAATTTTAAATTATACACATTCAAAATTGAAGAATCTTTATTCACAAATCTCCAAAACGGAAGAATTTGCCCTAGTAAATTTACAAATTTAAACTATTAAAAAAAGGCATTAAAAATTACTAAATTTTAAATTATACACATCAAAAATGGAAAAATCTTCAACTGCAAATATTTAAGGTAGACTTATTTCAAAAAGATGTACCAAGTTTTATGATTTTAAACTATAAACATTCAAAATTAAACAGGTTGACGAATTTTCAATTATTACATATCTTCAAAATGCATCAGTGTTGAAAATGTAAAATATTAAAAACACTGAGAATTTATAAATATAATATCATAGGTGAATAAAAAATAATTTAAAACATTAATTAACTTCTTTATTTCATAGCTTCTAATTCCGGATGAGATAAGATCTTATATTTAAATAAAAGTAACAAATTACTGAAAGCCTATGAAAATTAAAATTAAATAAAGATTTGTTGAAAGCCAATGTAGCTATTTAATTATTTGATTCAATTTATGATTATTGATTACATTTTCTAGTACATTAAATTTAAGTATAAATTTTAATTTAATATCAGGCAATGGAAATATGAAACATGTTATAAGCCCACGTAGAGTGCTATTTATGCTAGTTTCAAATGATCTCTTTGCATATCGATATTGAAGAGCTTCATGGAGAACAAAACAGATTTGAAAGAAGACCTCGCAATCAAATAAAATTGAATGCAATTGATCAGTGAATAAGATTGATTGGAAAATTCTTTGGCACGTTCATGGAATGACCACCTTGTGTCGATCCTGAATGAAAGACGAACTGTCTGGTTCTGATCTCTCGCTCACTGACCCTGTCTGACAGGTGTCTGCAGGTCACGCGTCGACTTGCTTCATTTGCTATGTGATTGACAGATGACGTCATGATTTTATCTTCATCGAGTGAATCAGAGAATATTTGAGTATTAACCCCAGTGATCGGCGAACCTGTACGTTATTTTCAGAAACGCGAATCACCACGAGATAGAAATAAACCCCTGCAAGCTTAGACCGCCCGTTGCGCAAAACAGCCGCAAGTCGCCGTACTTGACTTAGTTTCGCGTTTGATGGCCTCAGGTACTCACTTCGCCTATCGGTTTCGCTCTTAAGGAATCGCCTTTTCACTGATAATAATTAACGACACACTAGCGCCATGATCGAGCAAAGAAGGTGATGATCGCCTTGTCAAGGCTCATTCAAGTTTATGCATACAAAAATTTACTTAATTTTGCTTTTTTTAATATTTTAGCTGGTCAAATTGTGCTTTCTAGAGGGATTTATAACATTTAGAATTTTTGTGGATGTGTGATAGTGTTATTTTTATTGGTAGAAAATAATTTTCTTCATGAGAGCAGTTTATAATAAATGACCTTACAATAAGAGGTATATTATTTTTTTGACAGCTAGTACAGTTTTTCACTTATTCAATTATATAAAAAAGAACTCTATTAATATACTATTTATTAAAAATTAATTTAATTGAAAGCGTTATTAGTTATTTTGAGATTGATTTATAACGCTGTAAATTATAAGTAATTTGTATTCTGTAAATAGTTGATAGTGGAAGGCTACACAACGCAGGCAGGCGTGAATGGATTTTCAGTGTTCGTATGAAATTTGTGATAAAAGTAAACTATTTATACTTGGGATTCATTATAAAATAGAACTTCTGAATGACTGAAATGAATGTCTAAAATACAAATTTTTGATAGAACTATTATATTTACTAATATGAAAATGAAATGTCAAATATTTGAAAAAGGAATTAATAAATTAATAGCTGACAATACTGTAATTTTGTAAAAAAGAAATTAATTAAATTCTATCAGATAGAAAATGTAAATAAAGTATATAATATAAGGTCATACATGAGCAAATAGACTTCTATTCTTATTTTGGGCCTTTTATTTTATTTGTGTTTTTAGGACTTTTAGTCTTTGTGATAGAATACCTACTAGAAAAATACTATAAATATAACATTGTTTGTTTAATTTTTCTTATAAAATCAAACTACTCGTGAGAACTGATGTGTTATATAATTGTAATTTAAAGAATTAAATTTTATGTTGCAGAATCGATTTCAACCAGTTAGCCAAACCGGCGAATCTGCAAAACAGCGCAGTGCTTCGCATGCTCGAAGAAGAAGAATCAAGAAAGCGTAGTGGACAACCCAGTGAGTAATTAAAACTCTATTTCTCAAAATTAGTCTCTAATTAACAAAATAAAATAAATTAAAATCACAGCAATACAATTTGAACTGAAAATGATCAATTCGTTCAAATGTTTCTGGAATCAATTAATGGTTTAAATAGTAAAAGTTTCGGGAAGTGGATAAAGACAGTTCCAGTCAGACCAAACGGGAGTCTGATTTTTAGGAAATGTTTCTTTCTAGATTAAAGTTTCTTATTGTTGCTATTTTCTGATGTGTAATTATTATACGAAAACATCCTGAAATAGACGAATTAGTATACAAATATTAATAATAGGCTTAAATAATTAAATAGTAAAAGTATAGTTGTGGTCATAAGTGGATAAAACTGTGAGCAGTCAGACAAAGTGGGTGACTGCTTTTTAAAGAATTTCTCTTTCTCAATGACAGTTTATTGCTGTTGCAATCTTTCCATGTATAATTATTAACTAAAAACGTTCTAAAATAATATAATTGTAAGTCTCATATTAATAATAGACTTACATTTTTAAGCAGTGAAACTAATGTGTGGATAAAAAAAACTAAGTGGATAAAAACGACTACAGTTGGACACATTGTGTGACGGGTTTTTGAGAAATTTCTCTTTCTGAATTAAACTTTATTATTTTTGTTAGCTTCTGATGAACCAAGAATGTTGTAAAATAGTCTAATTACTTTAATTTGAAACTGGAAGTATTTATTTGGAAGTACTCATTTCAAAATTGAGATTAATAAAAATTTTACCTGTTTTTCTTCGGCACATTCATAATTTAAGTTTTATATTCAGGTAGATACAAAATAATTAGAATATATTACCAAAAGTAAAGAAACTCAACAGTATATTTTGCAATAATAAATATTACAATTTCAAAAAAAATTTATTCCAAGTCTTCGAAAACTTTAAACCCAAAATACCCTATCGGCAAAAATGATCTACACGCTTATTTTTCTAGCTGTTGCTAAAGTTCAATAATTTTTATAATATTATCATGAAATTGGTTTCCTCGTAATTTCGCGAAAAACGATGAATTCAGCATCTAATTATCCCAATTCAAAGGCAAAATGTCAATTTTGCAAAAACACAGCAAATTTCGATGTTTTCGAAACATTGTAATAACTCTGGAAATAATTAACATTTTGTAAAGTTCTTCCGCTCATTTTTATCTTGAGTCTCGATAGTATTTTCTAATTTGTTGAGATATTTTTAGAGTTTTTCTCCTTAGATTCTGCCCAAGGGTCAAAATTGATGCAAGAAAGTCGCCCAATTTCAAACATGTTTAAATACTTACAAAATTTGATTGAAAATTATTACTTATTATACTTCAATAAATTTTATTATTTTTTATAAATATATTATTGTTTTGAATCAGTTTGAATCATGCGATTGGTACAATTATTATTAGAAATTGAGCGACTTTTTGCATCAAATTCGATCCCGGGGTAGAATGTAGAGAAAACATCAAATATTTACGTTTCTTTAGCTCTGACGAGACACTTTGTTTTTTTGCAATTTCTTTTTATTAACTGACATTTTTCCTTCAACATACTTTCAGCAAAAATTATGTTAATATTATAAAAATTAAGGCACTTTAGCAAGAGCTTAAAAATAGACATGTAAATAATTTCCGTCGGTAGTGCATTTAATTTATGGTTTTTCGAAACTTCTACTGTTGATGAAATTAAAAGATAGTAAATGTTCAATATTTATTTATCCAAAATCTATCGCAGAATGTATAACGACTAATTTTTAGTCGAATCCATTTATTTTTGCAGAAAAAGATACATTTTGAAATTCGGAATTTTAGTATCGCAATACCTTTTTTAAAATGATTTTTTCAAAAGTGAAGTACAACCAAATGAAATTTGTAATTATTAATTCATCATAATTTGAAGTTAATACAAAAATGTATTTACTTCTATTATATTTAATTTTTTTCTCATTCAAGGTGTTTTATAAGCGGAAAATGCGCATGAAAATTTAGAGGTAGCTCGTATAATTATTTAGGGTAGTCAATTAGATTTCTGTATGAACATTTATTTTTAGTTTAATTGGAGGTAAATGCAGAGTGACCTTCCTAAAACAAGCTTTCCAGAAACACGTGAGACCTCCCCTACCCTGAAATTTTGATCCCCACCCCTCTCTTGACCGTCAAGGGATGTCTAAAATCAGTCTCAAGATAGTTTCCACAATAAACTAGTAGTACATCGAATAGCTTTAGTAGTTGGCCAGTGTTCGTTTTGGCAAAGTCGTGAAATCGTACTTCTTGCCTCAGTCTATAATTTGATTCTGAAAGGTACATAAAAAATATACATTTATAAATCAGTGTCATGTACATTCACCGCTAATATATTCCTAACCCCCGCAAAATTCATTGGAATTGCAAAATCGCAATTCTTCTTCATTTAATTGGTACCCTAATCCGCATTTAAATTGGAGAATAATTAAATTCTATTCGGGTAACAACGTAACAATTAAAGAAAATTGCAAATCAATAGGGTGCATTCTTAAGTAGTAAAAGTGCAGTGTTGTGCTAAAAAATGGATACAGGCGGTTACAGTCAGACGAATTGTGTTGATGTGATTTTGCAGGTCTCTTTCTGGATTAGTACAAATATACCAACTAATACATAGATAAAAATTAATTTTATAAAAATGATATGCATTCGAATGAATCATTTAAAAGTTTATAATTTTTATAAAATCCTTTTCTTACCTATAAGTATCTGCTGCATTTTACTTTATCCGTATTATTTATTATTCATATTCACTTTGCTCTCGAACGCAATCATATTATTTAATTTTCATCTTACTTTTTCAATTTGTCAGTCTCCATTCCTAATATCGCTTTTTCCTGAGTTAGTCATCATCCTCTTTCAGTTCATATCGAGTCGGATTTTATTGCGAAATGACTTGAATGTATCCAAGTCACGTTTTGCCAATAAAACTTCCCCATTTAAAAGCTTCCAACTTCGCTTTTGTAATTTAAATTCATATTTATAATTTTGCTTTTTATTATCTTGAGTTCCCAGCTATTAAAGAAAAAATATTTCTCTTTTTTCAATTATTCTGAAAATCAATTTGAAAATATCCTTGTTCGGAACTGCATTTAATCTGTTTTCTGCCAGTTGAAAATATTTGCTTAAGACAATTTAGGGGTCAGATTTCACAAAAGATTCGAATTTTAATTTTAAAAGTACATATTCTTACAGGAAATTTGATTGCGTGTCTTTTTTCTCTAGACAAAAAAGTTATATCTTTTGCTATTTCAAAAAGTAACCCGGAAACCCAGTTTTTCAGGACATCGAATTTTTTTTTTATTTCAACTCACCTTAATTCATCCAATCCTTGAAAAATCTTGATGAAATTTACAGGAAATGTTCTTTATGATGGTCTACGACTGATAGAGTAAATGAAATCTGATAATTTTTGTCTAAATAAAAGTTATAAAATGCTACCTAAGATATTGCATGAATCATGCATTCATGTATTTAGACTCATGCAGAGCTCAGGGAATTTTGAGCAACAAAAGACGTTCAGCGGTAAAATTGTTCAGAAAGGTATAAATATGTTTTCTATGGAAATAATTATTTGAAATAAATCATAATTTAGAAATTAGGAAGGTTTTATTTCGGCCTTTTTGGACAAAAATCGCTCGACAGTTCAATTTTCATAAAATTGTTATGTATTTTTTTCATTATCGTAAGGCTTACTGGTATAACGAGCAACTACTAATAAATAACTCCAGTCAAAGAAAATTTTTGTTCAATAACAAACATAGTCTGGAAGATGTCGTTTTTATTAGATTCTATCCTAAGTTTCTTAATTATAAATTTTCCCAGACGTAAAAAAAGAAATGTTATTCTTCTTATAAATTGCACATTTCAATCTTTTTACTATGAATAGTCTTATTTTTTTAACGAGCGAAGATGCATTCCCACGTGAACATGCTGAGTTGATACATACGTGCGAATAAACGAGCCAAACAGTCCAAATAAAACCCTCCTAGTTTCTTAATATTATGATTTATTTTGTATAAATCTTTCCGTATAAAAAAAGTATGCCTTTCTGAACAGCTCTACTGCTGAAAGGTCTTTATTGCTCAAAATTCGCTCGACTCCCCATTAGCTTGAAGTCCTGAATGCATGATTTATGCAATGTCTCAGGTGAAATTTACAACTTTTGTTTAAACGGCAATGCTTACATGTTATTTACTCTACGAGTCGTAGAATACCATAGAGAATATCTACTGCTAATATCATCAAAAACTTCCAAAAATTGGCTGAAATAGGACGAGTTGATGTGAAGAAAAATACTTTTTGCACGTAGAGAAGGAATGCCAATTAAATTTTCTATAAGAATATGTACATACTTTTAAAGTTAAGATTCTAAGTTTGTTTAAAAAGTTTCCAAGGGTCAAAGCCGTTCTGAGAGAAAAATCTATAGGTACTCAAAAATCCGGTCCTCAATTTCATTGATATTCTTCATTGGCAGAGAATCATTTGCGGAAATTATTTTTCCACATCTCTATCCTTTAAAATTTTGAAATAAAAGGCTTATTTTAATTAATCCTCCATAAAATTCTGATTAAAATTCAGAGTTTATGGAGATGTATATTAAATAAAATTATACTATCATTTACTATCTATCCACTTATGATTGTGAACAATTTTATAGATCTAAAACGAGTAGCGTGGCCTCCTCCACCAGAGGATCAAGATATTGACGAGTACATTGAACAAGGCCCTGTTCAAGCCAAGGTAAGCAATAAATTATAAGCAAAATACAATTCTCAAAACACGAAACTTCTCTGTTTCAACAAATTCGACGCTACATTAATTTTACACCAACGCAGAAATAGCCTCGGCCAAAAAAATATCACACAAGGAACAACTCAGGACACAAGGTTCATTCAAATTGTCGGCATTGAAATCAATTTCCAGTTTAAAATCTTTTCAATAGGAAACAAAGCTACAAATTATATTGTACCGTTTTAGTATTCATATCCTTTCCAAATTATTTTATTTTATTACTTTATTATTTTTATAATCGAGATGTGTATTTCGTGATTCGAGAATATTTATCTGCTTTTTTTTAATGATTTATAATTGCTTGTAAGAAACCAACGACCATTCTCAAGTTCCTGGTTGACTGCACAAAGTTTTCGAGGCTGAAGGGTCTAACATTCGTATATAAATGTTCATTCAATTATCAATCTTTGTATTCATTGTTTTGATCATTCATTAACTTAAAAAATTAGATTTTTTTTAATATATGGCTCACAAATCAGAAGAAATATTGGACAGGTATATAGACTAATAACATTAAACTGGTAAAAAAATAAGATATCTCTCTCAGTCATCACAGCACCTACTGGAATTAAAAAAGGTGATTTTTTTTCGAAAATAGCTGGCGAATAGATAACATCAAGAAATTCAATTTTGGAGAGTTTGTAACTGAAAGTTAAAAATTAAGGACTCAAAAAAATATATTGAAAACTGAACAATTTTTATTTCGAGGTCTTCAAACAGAAAACTAATTTTAATTCAGCATTAAGCATTGGAACACTAAAAACTTTTCAACTGTCAAGACTTTGAATTTGACATTGACTCCTTTATAAATATCTGTAAAGGCTTCCAATTGGAAATTGTATTCATTTATGATTTTTAAAATCTAAAACTAATCAAATTGTAAGCTTTCAATTCAATTTTTTAACCTATTAAGACGTTCCATTGAAAATTGTACAATTTTGAACGATTTAGATTTCAAACTAGGCAGTCTTAAATGCAAAACATTTCATATTTTTCATTCTAAAAATTGTTTTAAATTGAACGTTTTGTATTTAAAATTGTTCTTTACTATTTTAAATACAATTTTATTGAATCATAAAAAAATGCCATAATTATTTAATTTCACGCGCTACTGTTATTTAAAATTGTACAATTTATAAAGCATACAAATGTATAATTATTATGAAAGTTTTAGCATCTTAATTTAAAAAAATATTCAATTATGATGGATTAAAAATAAAAATAGTGTACACTAACGTTTGAATTCACACTTTTTCAATTGCAAATGTTCCCAAGTTCAAATTATTCAATATTAAACATTTTAATCTGTAATTGTTCGATTTTCATCATTTGGAAACAATAGTTATGAAAGTATTGAAACGCTTTAATTTATATTTCTGCAAGTTTGAACGATTTTAGTTTAACCCGGAGCAATTTTGAATTAAAATTATTTAACATTTACTGAGGCTTTCAATTGAAAAAAAAATTTCAGAATTTTAATGAAATACTTTTAATAAAATTACCCAATTATTGAGTGTTTTAATTTAAAACTGTCCCATTTGTATTACATGAGTGTCCAATTATTAAATTTGCACAAATGTGACAAATCTACAAAAAGGTTCAAACAACACTTGTTGAATTTCGAACACTATAGATTTCAAGTGATCTAATTTATCATGTTTCGAGCTGAAATTATTGAATTTTGAATGATATTAATAAAAAATTCTTTAAATATTAAGTCGTTCATTTCTAAAATACTTGAGAAATTTGAAATTTATATCCAACAAATATGTATGTATTTCAAATTAAAAATATTTAGTGAGAAATCCTTTCAATTTGAACTACATTCTGAAGAGGAGGCTATACATTTTTAAAAAAGCAACGAAGGTGAAAAAGCGATTCGCTATCCGGCGTGAAAATAAACATTCAAAATTATATTTTTTCTGATGTTTAACGTTCTGAATTTAACAATTAAAAAATACGAGATTTAAAAAATTAAAATTGTCAAATTCAATCCTTCAAAATTGAATATTTTTACAATAATTAGTTTTTAAAATTCAAAAAATTTGTATTGAAAGTATTTAAAGCTACAAGACTTCGCACTTGGAGTCCTGATTGAATAATCTCTTCTACTAAAACTATAAGAATTAAAAAAATTCTCAGCCAGAAAATGAATTTACTGTCCTTTTCCTGGTTTTCTCCCGGTCTTAAGGATATTGCTGCTCATTTCACCTCACAAGAATGAACTTCAAGAGATTTTAAATTGCCACTTTTAATAAAAATTTTAATTTTCAAACTGAATAAAAAGTGAAAAGATGATAAATTTTCAAAATAGTAGTTCAAATAGGTGGCAAGTTTTAAAATAGGCGATAAAAAGCTAATAGGTGACACTCTGTGATGACTGCTCTCTGAAAATTGCAATACTTTCTTGAAATAAGATGTGAGAAGAAAAAAATTCAAAAGAAAAAATTGTAATGGATAAAATAACCGGGGATGAATACAAGGATTGAAAATTAAAATAGGGAAAATTTTGTTTTTTCACTTCAAAAGACACGTGGAATTGGCGAGTACGCCTCGTACCAGAGCAGTCCATCGCCCCAGAATCAAAATTTTGTTCCATCATCCCCGTCGCCTGTGAATCCTGGTGGTACTTTGAAGCAACCCTCACAGTTTCAACAAGAAAAGCAAGCTAAGGGTTGGGCATCGGTTACACCCTCGGCCACCTCCCCTTTACCCCAACCACTTCTTCAGCCACCCACTTGGGGCCAGCCACAAAAACTGACACCGCAATTGCAGACTCAGGTGAGTTTAAATTAAAAATAAAAGAAGAAATTGACTGAAAATCACGATTTTATCTGATTAATTGAATTTGAATATTTTTAATAAAATTTCCAATTTTATTGAAAAGAACAGTCACTCTTTCAAATTAACTTTTTATCTTTTGACCTGCAGATAACGTCTTGATTTTGAGAGTACACTGTCCCACATTGGGGCAAACAAATTTTCTGTGGACAAATAAATATTAGCCTACACTATTCATTCGATTTCAACGTTTTTCTTTTATCGAAAGGTTTACAAATTTCTGAAAGATTTGTCTGTTCAGATTTTTTATAACAAATTTGATTAAATTTTTATTCAGCAACGAAGTTGACTTTTTTTTAACTTTTCTGAAGTATTATTTTTTTAAGATTTTCAAATTCATCAAAAAAGGCCTCATATCTGTGCCAAATCTATCTATAAATAATTTTCGGTGGGTGAAAATAATTTAAAAAAAGTGTTCATTACGTTATAAACAAATTAATGACGAAAAGTTATTTTTTGAGATTGGCACATAAATTCACAGTTTAGATATTTTTCAAGGAATAGGCTCAATTTTTACGGAATCAACTGAAAATATAGTTCCAATGGCTCTTTAATATGATATTTTGCAAATTTACAAGTATTATTAATTATTTAAACAATTTTCATTCAAAAATTCAGAGTTTGGCTATTTCTCAACGAATAAGCTCAATTTCTTTACGAAATCAACTGAGAATGTCTTTCCGATGATTATTTGCTATATTTTTCAAAATAAAGAGAATTATTAATTATTTCAATTATATTCATAAAGAAATTCAGATCTTGACTGTTTTCAACAAATGCGTTCAATTTTTGTTCACGAAATTTGTTCCTATGACACTAACTTTTTTTTAATTATTTAAATAATTATTAATCAGTGTCAATTTGTAAAGTATCATAGCAAAGAGTCATTGAAAAGACAGTAAAAAAATGCAGCCTATTCGTTAAAAAGTAGCTAAACTCTGAACTTATCTATTAATATTGTTTAAATAAATAATAATTGTCATGAATTTTCAAAGTATTATAACGAACAATCATCGAAAAGACATTCTTAGTTCATTTCGTAAGAAAAATTGAGCCTATTAATTGAAGAATACCCAAAATCTGAATTTGTTTATGAAAATTGTTTACATCATTAGTAATTATTATAAATTTTCAAGGTATTATAGCGGAGAATCATCAGAAAGACATTCTTAGTTTATTTGGTAGAAAGAAACTGAGTCTATTCGTTGGAAAATAGACAAATTCTGAATTTGTTTATTAAAATTGTTCAAATCATTAAAAATTCTTGTGGATTTAAAAATTATTACGGGAAAAAGTCATCCAAAAGACATTTTTAGTTGATTCAGAACAACGGATTGAGCGTATTCTTTGAAAAATAACCAAACTCTTAATTTTTGTATGAAAATTATTTCAATAGGTAATCATTCTTATAAACTCGTAAATTATGATAGCGAAGAGTAGTCGGAAATACATTCTTAGTTGATTCCGTGAAAAATCAAGCCTACTCGTTAAAAAAAATCCAAACTGTGAATTTGTTTATAAAAATTGTTTAAAAAATTGCCAAATAGCATCTGTTTTCAATTAGTCGTAATAAAACATTAACTTCTCTCACATTTTATAACAAACTCTGGATTCGAATGAGCTAAACATTGCCAATCAATAAAAATAACTTTTGTTCATTAATTTGTCTATAACGTAATGATCAATGTTTTTAATTATTTTCACCCACTAGAAATAAAATTGTTTCCAGATTGTTACAACAGACATACAAGATATTTTTTGGCAAATCCGAAAAACTTGAAAAAAAAGTACTTCTGAAGAGTTTAAAAAATGTTGACATTTGTCGTTAATAAAAAATTTAACACATTTGTTATTGAAAATTCGAACACAAAAATCTTTCTGAAATTTACAAAAATTTTATTTAAGAAAAAAGTCTATAGTCGAATAAATATTTTAGGCTAAAAATTGATTTGTCCACAGAAACTTTTTTGTTCGACTGTATGTCCCCTGAAATTATTAAAAACTCTCTACCATCCTGAATTTTAGTTTAATAATAATTTTTCTTAAAACATCTATGCTCAAATTATTGCTTATTCGAAGCTTAAGAAACTTAATCAAATTTTCTATAATTTTGTTATTAACAATTATTATTTTCGTGTCTTACTTGGTTTCCCAACCGGTGTTGCTCGTAGATGTAGAAAACCCTGGAACAAAACGAAAAAAAATATAAATTAGAAGAGGGAATTTTTAATCTTAGATTTTCTACCCTAAAAACATTTTTTATTATTTTTGAATTTTCAAAATTCAATATTCCAATATATTCAAGTCACATGCAAGAGAAAAAATTTTAAACACAATAAGTTTAGTACTAAATCAGAAATCAGTGAAAGAAAAACGTGAAATCCCAAAGTATTGATTGTGAGAAAAAATCTTGTACAATAAGTGGTATTTCTGATTTAAAAATCTAAGTAATTATGTATGAATTATTTGCAAGCTTATAAAAATGTGTACTAACAGTTAATTATTTATAATTATCTACTGCGAGTAATAGTTTTATTATTTCAGTAATAACACCCTTATTTAATTTAATTGACTTATTCTTTACCCTAATCATTTGCAGTAACCGTAGATAATACAGATAGAAACCATTATAATTTTGACATTAATTTGCTTGTTTATATTTTCTTTGTTTATATATGTATAGTTATTAGTTCGTCTACAAAAATTGCTTCTCTCTAAACAATGTGTGGTCAACTGGAATATTCATGTTGAAATATGGTCGACGGTTTATTTTGTAAAAGATTTATTTTCTATTCAAAATATTTTTTTTAAGAATATCAGATCTTAATTTCTGAAGCTTAGACTCTTATTTTCACAATTTAAAACACAGAAATCACAAATATAATGTACCACATACATATAATCTTGAAATCCAAAGCTATTCTTAAGACGTTTTTTTATTTATTTTCCTAATCAATATCCTCTTCTACATTCTACTTGAAAGTTAAAAAAAATAAAAAGGAACAATCTAACTTTAAAAAAAAATTTATTTTCTACAGAGCTCAGTAGACCGAACACGACAATTACCTTATTCGACGCCAGCTTCCACATTTGAAGCACCACCTTCTACAATAACACTGAGGCCGGAAGCTCCAATTTCTCAGGTAAATATTTTTAGATAATGATCTGTATTTAATTTAAGGCAATTTCTACGAGTAACGAAAATATTCCGGTCATTTTTATCGAAATTTCGGTTCAAATAGTCCCTTTTTTCTAGATCCCATTTCTCGTACCGAAAAAATTCGGCTATTCGTGCCGAAATTTCGGTACAAGGAGCCACGGCCTTAATTTAACGGGACAAGATAGATTCTTCTAAATATATCGAGTTCTAGAAAATATAGTTCATTCATTCTTCAAGAGTTTGCGCCAATTAAATTTGACGGATGCTCTTTAAAAATAACTTTTCGCCTCGCTTTTCGGAAAACTAGTGCAGAGTATAATATTTATTGGCAAATATTGTGAGAACGACAATACATACTTCATGTGAATACATTTTTCGAAAGCTATTAAAATATTATAAAATATCGTGAAATTTTCTGAAATCTGATATTTTCTGAAATCTTGACAAATTTATTCAACCGTCTTGAAAGCTTTTAAATATCCTTAAAATCATGGAAATCCTCGGAATTCTTATAAAATCCTTTAGAATCTTTTTAAATATCATAAAACCTGTAAAAATTCCTGTAAAATAGTTATATATTTTCCAAAATTCTATTCCTTTAAATTAATGAAATCAATTTAAAATTTCTTAAAATCTTATAAAGTCACTAAAATATTTCAAATCCTTTGAAATCCCTTGAAACATTTAAACGCTCTTAAAAATGCCATGGAATCATTTAAAATATCCCAAAATATTTTATATCCTTTGAAATCCCATTAAATTACTGATGTTGATTAAAAATGCCTTGCAATCTTTTAAAATGCCCTAAAATATGTCAAAACCTTTAAAATCTTTTAAAATCCCTTAATATTTTTTTGATTTCTTGAAAATTCTTTCGTATTTTTGAAAATATCCTCAAACCTTTCAAATTCTTCGAAACCCCTTCAAATTATCCAAATAAATTATTTCGGAATCTTTTTAAATATCCTAAAACCTTATACATCCCAAAAAATCGTTCCATTTCTTCCGCAATTTTAGGAAATTCTTTTAAAAAACCCTACTTAAATATTTTTACATCATGAAAACCCCTGAAAATCCAATGAAACTTTTTAATGCTCTTGAAAATTTCTTGAAAGTATAAAAAATATCCTTAAATCTTTAAAATCCGTAAGAATTACTTCAAGTTTTTGAAATCTATTAAACATTCCGTGGAGTCTTTTAAAATACTCTAAAATGATTTAAATCCTTTGAAATCTTCGAACTATTGAAATATATTTGAAAATCCTTGAAATCTTTTAAACTAGCCTAAAATATTTCAAAGACTTTCAAACCTTTTTAAATTCCTTGAAACATTTTAAATCTCATAAAAATTTCTTAGAATTTTTTTAATAACCAAAATCTGTTAAAACCCTGTCAAATCCCTTCAAAGTATTGAAATCTATTTCAAAAATTGTGGACTCTTAAAATACCCTAAAATATTTCAAAAGAGTTCAAAAAAATTCATAAATAGGTGTAAACCTGAATTCAAAGGTAGTTGACCCATTGGTTAATTTATTGAAAGAAAAGTGATTAACGTGATATTTTCATTTTAAGAAGTAAACATAGCCTATTAAGGCGATAATTGAGTCGTTTAAAATTCCCCTTCCATAGTTTCGCTCTACAACTCCTCCTGTTTTTTCCTCTTCTCCCTTACTTCCTCTTCCTTACTACACCATTCACAATTCCTGCTTTCCGCAACTTCTTCCTCCTCTAATTCATCTTCTCCTCTACTTCCCTCTCTTCTCACTTTCCCAGATAACACTACACTTCCCCTACTCTCCTCTCTGGCCCGCACTTACCCTCCCCTACTCACCAGCGCTACCTTACTAGCCCTCCCTTCACTTCTCTCACTAGCCTCCTTCACTTCTATTCATTTTCCCTACTTTCTTTCACGTTGCCTCACTTTTCCTACTCCACCTCCGCTCATTTCCCCTACTATGAATTCCCATACTTTTCCTCCCCTTACTTCCCATCATCATCCCTACTTCCACAGCACTCATTTCGCCTGCTACCCCTCCCCTCATTTCCCCTCATTTCACTTCCCTCATTTCCCCTCGCTTCGTCTCAAATGGTGAGAAGTTCTGAAATATTTACGAGCATCCTAACCAATCCTGATGAGTCTGACTATTTCGTTAGATATGTTAATTAATTTATTCACTAACTATCATGTAGTCCATCAGCTTGGACCGCAGATAATCCAACTGAATGAGATTAAAAATTTAATATAAATCTTCTTTTAATGTTGCATATACAGACTCAAAAGTAAGAAATTCAGAATCAACGGGTTTCGATGATTTCAGAAACCTAAAAATTAGTCGAAGTCAAGAAAGGGTCTCATAGCTTATTAGGATGTAAATTAAATCGTTCAAACCTCCCCCTTCCATACTCTCCATCCCTTAATTTTACTGGATTCCCCCCTAACCCTTTCCCAACATCATCATCCTTTACTTCCCCCTCTCCTCGCTACCCAGCTAACACACCCCTTTCTCTACTTCCCTCCCGAAGCCCACACTCCTTCTCCCTTACTCATTCCCATTTCTGAATATTTCTCCTACCTCCCCTCACTTATAGTCACTTCTCCTATTTCCCCTACCAACTTTCCTCTCACTTCTCCTGCTTCATTCCCCTTCCCTTACTTCCCCCTCCGTCCTCCTATACTCAAAATCTTCCTTCTTTGCTTCCCCCTCTCCTAGCTTCCACAGCTAACACTCACCTTCCACTACTTCCCTTTCCTAGCCGTCAATTCCCCTTCCACTGCTCATTATAATTTCTAATAATTTCCCCTATTCCCCTCAGAACCCCTAATCGTCCTCTTCCGTCATTTCCCCTCACCTACACCCTCTCTCATATACCCCCTGGTCGTCCCTCCCCTCACTTTCCCAACCATCAGTTTCCCTCATTTCCACTATTTCCCCTTCCATAATTTCCCGTACTTTACTTACCCCCCACCTATTAATTTCCCCTCCCCTCATTCGCCTGACTTTCCCTCCTTGGAAAAAAGTACGACGGACGATCGGACGGACACTCAATGTGGTCAAGAGCACTTTTTGTGGATAAAAGTCTGTCTACAAGTCAATTTTTGATTGATTAATAAGAACTGTTGATTATTCAAACAATATTTATAAACAAATTCACAACTGGACGATTTTTCTGCTATAGATATTAAGTTTTTGCAGAATTAACAATAAATGTCTTTCCAATGATTCCTTCTTGTCATATTTTTCTAATTAGAAAGTGTTGATTATTTAAACAATATTCATGAACAATTTCACAGTTTGACCATTTCTCCATGATGGAGATTAATTTTTTGGGATATTAAGTAAGAACCCAAAGTCATTATACATGTTTTAATTAAATGTGTGATGGGTTCTTGGTTATCAGATTATCAAATTATCTATTTATTGGGTATCGTATCAGGACAACAAAAGAAAATTTTATCACACCTTTGCTAAACACATATATAATGGCCTTGGTTTTTAGTTCATTCCGCAAAAAATATTAATATTCATCAGGGAAGGTTCTTATCCATTGGCATAGTATTATAGCCAAAAGTCACTGGAAATTCATTTTTAATTGATTTCGCTAAGAAAATGAAGTCCGTTCTTGGAAAAAGAGTCAAAGTGTGCATTTATCCACTAAAATTGTTTGAATAATAATTATTTTTTATGAATGTTAACAAAATTACAGTTGGATCCGCAAAAAAATTGGGCATATTCGTGGATTGATGCTGAAAATGTGAATTTGTTTATAAATATTGTTGAAATAAATAACAGTTATTGTTAATTTAAATAAAATTACAGCAATTAGTCATTGGCAAGACATTTTTAGTTGATTCTGAAGAAAAATTGAGCCTATTCATTCAGACACACGAAAACTGTGTATTTGTTTATAAAAATAGTTTAAATAATTATCAAACAGCAGCTATTCCTAACTAATCTTAATTAGTCATTGATTTCTCTCTTATTTTACACAGGAGCTATGAATTTCGAACAACTAATCATTTCGAATCACGAGAAAATGGCCTTTGTTCAAGAATTTGTTTAAAACATTGTAAACAGTTTTTTTCTTTGTTGACAATAAAGTCACGACCTTGTAGTATATGTGTCAATGGAAATTATTGTTAAATATTCATTTAACTAACTTAAGCTCTTCTCTAGTCAATTTGAAGATCTTAAACATTAAAAATCTTTTAAATGTGATCTGCAAGCCCTAAATATTCTTAAAAAGGGGACAACTGAAAACCTCCGAAAAATAGAATTCCCGACGCTCTAAAATTTCCGAATTATGAAATTCCCAACAGTTTATAATATTGCCGAATTTGAAGATTCCCGGAAAATAAAATTCCCGATAGAAAATTGCAGAATTATAAAATACCCGAACTATAAAATTCCCGAATGTAAACAAATAAAGAAATTTTTATAAATATTATTTATTTATTAAAAATACAATAATCAAAGATTTTTTTCAACAAATTATTTTATTGCTTAAGGTTTCTAAAATTATTGTTCAAATTTAAAATAACATAATTGAGAAAAACTTGCATCCAGAAATATTTTTTTTTTTCAATTACTGTTATTTTAAAATTTTCAAAATTTTTTTTTTCAGTGGGAACACTGAAAAATTCCGGAAAATAAAATTCTCGACACTGAAAAATTCCCGAATTGGAAAATTCCTGAATAATAAAATTCTCGAATTGGAAAATTCCCGAATAATAAAATTCCCGACAGAAGATTGCCGAATTTGAAGATTCCGGGATTAAAAAATGATCGAATTTAAACAATTAAAGAAAATTTGATTATAAATATTATTTACTTATAAAAATTATAAAATCAAACATTTTTATTGTCAAAAAAAATTATTTGTTGTGTTTAATGTTTGTAAAATTATTGTGTGAATTTAAAATAATAATTTTTAAAAAATTTCATCCAGAAATACATTTTTTCCATTATTGTTATTTTTAATTCGAACAATAATTTTAGAAACTTTAAACATTAAAAGATCAGTTTTTCGATAAAAATATTTGATAATTGTATTTTCAATAAATAAATAATATTTAAGAAAAATTAATTGTTTAAAATCGGAAATTTTATAATTCGGGAATTTTCAAATTCGGTAATATTATAAACTGTCAGGAAATTTCCAATTCGGTAATATTATAAGCTGCCGGGAATTTTATCATCCGGGAATTTTCAATTCGGTAATAATATAAACTGTTCAAGAATTTTATAATTCGGCAATTTTCTGTTGAGAATGTTATTATTCGGAAATTTTCAAATACGGTAATATTATAAGCTGTCGGGAATTTCCAATTCGGTAATATTATTACTGTTCAAGAATTTGATTATTCGGCAATTTTATAATTCGGTAATATTATAAGCTGTTGGGAATTTTATTATTCGGGAATTTCCAATTCGTTAATATTATTACTGTTCAAGAATTTTATTATTCGGGAATTTTATAACTCGACAATTTTCTGTCGAGAATGTTATTATTAGGAAATTTTCAAATTCGGTAATATTATAAACTGTTCGGGAATTTTATTATTCGGAAATTTTCAAATTAGGTAATATTATAAGCTGTCCGGAATTTTATTATTCGGGAATTTCCAATTCGGTAATATTATTACTGTTCAATTTTATTATTCGGCAATTTTATAATTCGGCAATTTTCTGTCCAGAATGTTATTATTCGGAATTTTTTTAATTCGGTAATATTATAAACTATTCGGGAATTTTATAATTCGGAAATTTTCTGTCGAGAATGTTATTATTTGGAAATTTTCAAATTCGATAATATATTATGTCGGGAATTTTATTATTCAGTAATTGTATTAATCAGGAATTTTCCATTTCAGGAATTTTACAGTGTCGGTAATTTTATTTTTCAGCGTTTTGCAGGTGTCCCTTAAAAAGTATCTAAAAACAATATTTTAAACACATTATACGTACCTACCGTTAGTCGTTACCGTTCCGATGTTGGTCTCCTTGTTGAATTGTTGATCACCAATTTTTCTAACCTCAAATTCCACGTTGATGATTTTTCCAGTCCACATTTATTTTTGCAAAAGAACACTCAATGAATCACTATTCACTTATATTTTAACGTCCTAATTCGCGTCAAAACTAAATAAAAACATCAAAAAAATCTCACTTTAAATCAGAAATCTAACTATAAACTTCAAATAAACTCCAAAACACTTTCCTCTTCCCTTTTTCCTCAAAATTGAATCTATTTTTGTTTCCCGAGTGATTAAATCAGTTATAACCATTTTTATAGCTTACTAGCGCTCTTCAATGCATAAAACTAGATAAATAATCAAAACTGATATATCCAACGATAGGCACATCGAACACCCGCTCAAGGTTTGAAAAATAACGACCGCAACGACACCAATTCTATTTTAGTTTTCGGAGATTCCATCAGGGTCGCAGAGGCTCAATTTGACTTTGACAGTTATAGGTTAGGAACTCTCGTGAGCACGTGTAGCTGTCAAACTCTTCCTAAAAATGTTTAAAAACTGTTCAAATACGCTATAACATCTTAAAACTTGAATAACTCAAGTGAAGTAAACAATGGAGAATATTGTCGATTTGCATTGGTTTCCTTTAGTCTCTCAGGGAAACATTTATTCCCTGACAAAGTTAACGTCAACAAAAGGTCCCAATAAAGTTCTTGTTGCGTCTTTAAAAAGGAAAATCTATCTCTGCGAGTGTCATCTACTTTCCCAATGTAGAATAAAACCTTTAATCAAGGAATTATTATTCACCTACATTCCAAGTGGTGCCGAAATAGTTTCTGTTGACGCCTATAATAAATCCAGCGAGGAAGACGAATTCGTCATTGGGATCACAATTATGAAGTACAACAGTGAAACCTCCATCGAGAGATATTTAAATATTTATACAGAAGGTGCCGGAGATGGCGAGGACAATAATTCTATCGAAGCAATTGCTCAAAATTGTCTGATGGTTGAACTAACCTATACACCGTATCATTTGTATCACACAGTAATTCCTCATAGTTCGGAAAATGAAATTGTCTGGCTGATATCTGGAGACGATTCTAAGGTCCACATGATCCGGGAAGATAAAACTAGTCATGGTTATATGGAGTCAGAAATAGAAAAATATTTTCCGGAATTTAATGAGTTGAAATCAATCGCTTTGTGGATTGATATTTATTATTATAACGATTATAAACGAAGGGTCACTGTCATTGGTTGCGAGTGTGGATTAGTCAAAGTTTCTGATGTGGATGCAATTAAAGTTGAAATTAATGGAAATTGGACACTTAGGTATTATCAATCATTTACAATCTAATTAAAATAGCTCAGATTTTTTTCATGTTAGTTTTTCGTACTTTCAGAGATCACAGCGGTAGTTCAATTTAGGTTTTCTAGTCATTTTTGTTATTAATAAAATTTTGAAAAGTGCTCACGTTTGACTTTAAAAAATGTATTTTTATCAGTAGATATTATCCATTTTTTCCACTTAAATGCGTACTTATCAATAGAACCCAATGAGA
>CAKNXH010000053.1:111347-318962 GCA_932178445.1 Andricus quercusramuli | reverse complement strand
TTTATAATTCACTTTTTTGTTCACAATTATATTATTTTGTTAGAAATTCAACAATTGTGTTAAAAAGTCATCCTTTTTTGTTAAAAATCCAATTACTTGTTTGAAAAGGAATTTTTTTGCTGAAAATTTTATATTTTTGGCTTAAAAATTCAACCGTTTTATAGAAAAATCCCGTTTTTGGCTTAAAAATTCAACAATTTGGTTGACATTTTTATTCTTGGCCGAAAAATCTATTTTGTTATAAAATTTAATTATTTGTTTGAAAATTAATTTTTTTATAAAAAATTTATGTTTTACGGTTGAGAATCAACTACTTGGTTAAAAGTTAAACTGCTTTGTAAAAAGTTTGTTGTTGCAAATTCACCTGTTTTGTGGAACATTTGTCTTTTTGGCTTGAAAATTCAACAATCTGGCTGCATTTTTTTTCGTTCGTGACTGAAAAATCAGCTATTTTGTTGAAAATACGTCTTTTTTTAAATTGAAATATAACTATTTTGTTAGAAATTCATCTTTGTGGGCTGAAAATTCAACTATTTTGGCAGAAAATTTAACCAATTATTTGAAAATTAACTTTTTTTTATTAACAATTCATATTTTAAGGTTTCAAATTCAATTTTTTTTTTTTTTTTTTTTTTTTTTTTTTATTCAACAGTTTAGTTTAAAAATCTACTATTTCGTTGAAGTCGGCTTTTCGGCATTTTTAACCAGTTTATTATTTAAAATTAAAATCTTTTTTGGGTAAAATATCAAATATTAAATTTTTTATTAAGAATTATTCTTTTTTGTTTTAAAATTCAATTACATACTTGGTTTAAATTTGAACTACTTCGAAATTTTTTTTTTTGTTTGGTAACAAATTATATTTTTGGGTTGAAAATTTAACTATTTTGTAGAAAATTGGTCTTTTTGGCTTAAAAAATCAACGATTTAATTGAAATTATTTTTCTTTCTTGACTGGAAAATCTATTTAGATTGTGAAAATCAACTATATTATTATTGAATATTCGTCTTTTTTGGTGAAAAATCTAGTTTAGTTGAAAATTCAACTAGCTTGGTAGAAAATTCAACTATTTAGTTGGAAGTTAACATTTGTTGTTGAAAATTTATATTTTTGTGTTGAAAATTCAACTTTTTGTACAAAATTGTTTGTGGCTTAAAAAATCAATAATTTGGTGTACATTTTTTCTTTCTTGACTAAAAAATCTATTATTTTATAAAAAATCAGCTATTTTGTTGAAAATTCGTCTTTTTGGATGAAAATGTAACTATTTTGTTAAAAATTGGGCTTATTGTGTTGAAAATGCACTATTTCGGTAGGAAATTCAACTATCTATTTGAAAATTAACTTTTTTGGTTAAAAATTCATGTTTTAGGGTAGAATATCCAACAGTGCTTTTATAAAATTCGTCTTTTTGACTGGAAAATTTAACAATTTAATCAACTGTTTAAACAGCTGTTTTTGATTAAAAATTAAAATCTTGTTTGGTTGACATATCAAATATTACATTTTTCTTTGAGAATTTATCTTTTTGATTGAAAATTCAGTTTTTTGGTCAAAAGTTGAACTACTTTATAAAAAAAGAAAATTTTTGAAAATTTATATTTTCGGGTTGAAAATTTAACTGTTTTGTAGAAAATAACTATTTTGTTGAAAAATCGAATTTTTCGGATGAATTCAACTGTTTTTAATTAAAAATTAAAATCTTTTTTGGTTAAAATATCAAATATTACATTTTTTGTTGAGAATTCATCTTTTTTGTTAAAAAATTGAACTACTTGGTTAAAAGTTGAATTACTTTGTTATAAATTTATTTTTTTGGTTGAAGATTCATTATATTAGTTGAAAATTCGTCTTTTTATATACAAAATTAATATTCTTTGTTTTTGATTTGCAAGTATAGAATTGATTTATCTTTCGGGTTAAGTTTTTCGATTGAATCGTTAGCGAATTTTTCGCTGTCGACGATCTCCTTCAAATCTATAAAATTAGCAAATAAATCTTCCAGAAAATATTTTTAATTATTATCATCAAAAAGAGTCTCTTAAAGCTTCTTGTTTTCTAATATCTTGAACTTCTGTCTATGATTCTTAAAAAATGAATCGATACCATGTGAAAAGGGGAAAATGTTGTCAAAATTCTTGATTTTAGGCGTTTTATGGATCCCTGTAATCTTTCTTAGTAATAGTAGTTCAAACCGTTTAAGGTCTGGTTTAAATAAAGTAGCACTTTCAAATCAACTTTTCCCTTTAGATATGATAATCCAGTATCCAGCGTTCGGATATTTCCTCAAAGGAACATAATAAAAAAGCCATGGAGCTTGGAGAAAACTCCCAGTGCTGAGGTAAAGACCAAGTTGAATATTCTCGTGAATACAGCGAGCACTTCGATTGTCTTTGAAGATATTTTAAGCAAAGGCTTGGAAAAAGATGTAGGGCTAAGAAGTAGTAATGCCACTGCTTGTGTCCTCTGTTCCTGTATAGCAGACATAAATATGGATAACCAAAATGAAATATTACTTGGCACCTATGAGCGGGAAGTTCTCGTTTTCGCAAATAACAACGGGACCTGGGAAATGACAAGTAAAAAATTATTCGACGCCCCGATTCACTCCATATGTTATACGGATTTAACAGGTGATGGCGTAAACGAACTTGTCGTGATGACTCAGAGAAGTGTGCACATTTTGCAGCACGATTCGAACAAAATTCAGGAAATCTGGATCGAACGTTTTCGAAAGATGATAGCGGAGAAAAACGAGAATGAATAAATGGTAGAGAAAATTTACCGACTTATATTAGAGATCTTTTTTGCTTGTCCTAAGGTTTAAATAGTTTAATTTGAATTATAGAAAGAAGATGTTAGTTCTTCAATTTCAGGAACATTAATTCATCTTTTTAATTCATTTAAATCAATCATGTAGCACTTCATAAATATTAACTTTAAATTAAAAATTTTATATTTAATACATATAAATTTTGTAGTTATTAGATTGGGAAATGTATTTTCATAATAAAACGCAATAAATTACTGTAATGTGTAAATTAAAATTTTTAAAGTTAAATTCAGAATAAATCAAAATCGAAATGTATTTTCGGATCTTTATTAAATCATTATAATTCATTATTATATATATTATTCATTATTAAAATATTATGTGTTTTATTATTATTCAAAAATTCAATAGACAATAAATTGTAATAATATGCAAATTGTCATTTTGTATTTGTCTATTATTATAAAAATGCACGTGGAAATCTATTTTCATAGTAGATTGCAATAAGGTACAATAAGATTGCAATTGAAGAAGTTAAATTTATAATAAATTTAAATCAAATACGAAATTCTTCCAAATTGGAATTGATAGTTAGATTCGTGTTTTTTTTTTTTTGCAATTCTAAGAATTTCGCAGTTGAATGTGAAAATTGTAATTTTCTACAATTTTTTTTAACAACAGGAAATTTCAAATTTATTCTGCTATAAACTACAGGTTTTTGTTACAATTCGGAATCTGATAAAATTGTACACCTGATTACAAATTTTTGCCAAAAAGTTACAATTTGCATATTATAATTTATTGTCTCTTGAATTCTTTTAGCGAAATCTTTGAAAATTTTGAACCCATTTAAAATCTTTGTGAAATAATTAAAATATTTGTGTAATCTTTTTATCTCTTTTGAAATATTTGTAATTTTTGTGAAATCTTTTGAAATTTTTGTGAAATATTCTGTAATCTTAGAAATCAATTAAATCTTTTGGTGCAAATGTATTTTCATAATAAACACACAAAAAATTACAATAAAATACAAGAATTTAAATATTACAATTGAAGAAATTAAATTCAGATTAAAGCAAAATTTTTAATTCCTCTTGAATGTCCCCTACACTCAAATTTAACTACGTGTTTCTTGGAAATTAAAATTGATCGTTAGATTCTTGAATTATGTTTGTAATTTCCTACAATTTTTCATATTCTTTTTTTAATACAATAGGAAATTACAAATTAATTCTACTATGAACTACAGGGTTTTTCTAAAATTCGGACACTTTTATAAAAGTGTACAAGTATGTAATAAAAAATTGTTACAAAAAAATTACAATTTGCATATTATTTTTATTTATTGTCTCTTAAAATCTTGAAATCATAGTAAAAATTTTTAAATCTTTCTTGGTGAAAACTTTGAAATTTTGGTGAAATATTTTGAAATCTTTGTGAAATTATTGAAAGATTTGTGTAATTTTTGTTGCAATCTTTTTAATGGAAAATTTATTTTCAGAATAAAACACAATAAAGTACAAAAATGCGAAAATTGAAATTGAAGGAATGAAATTGTAATTATTTGTAAAAATTTGTAATTATAAAATGTGGCATTTGGTTAAATATTCTAACAAAAACTTGCGGTATCCAGTGGAATTATTTGTGTAATTTTCTGCAATTGTAAAAAATGTTGAAAATACAATAGGAAATTACAAAAATGATTCTACTAGAAACTACACGCTGTTACTAGATTTTGATCATTTTTAGAACAATTAATTACAAATTTTACAATAACAAAATTTGCATTTTATTATAACTTATTATCTCTTGAAAGATTTGAAAACTTACTGAAATTTTTGCGAAATCTTTGAAATTTTCGTGAAATATTTTGAAATCTTTTGAAACCATTTAAAATCTTTGTGAAATTATTAAGATATTTGTGTAATCTTTTTAGCTCTTTTGAAATGTTCTGAAATATTCTGTAATCTTTGAAATCAATGAAATCTCCTGGTGGAAATGTATTTTAATAATAAAACACAATAAATTACAATAAAGTATAAGAATGTTAAAATTAAATTCGAATAAATTAAATTCGGAATAAATCAAAATTTAAATTCCCCTTTAACGCCCTAAACTCAAATATAAATACGAAATTCTTCCAAGAATTTCGCAGTTGAATTTGAAAATTGTAATTTTTTGTACAAAAATTGTAATTACTTGTAAAAGTTTGAAAGCTTCCGTATTCTAGTAAAAATGTGTGTTTTCTGATAGCATTATTTTTGTAATTTTCTACAATTTTTAACGTTTTTTTTTAATACGATAGAAAAATTAATTCTATCGGAAACTACAGGTTTTTGCTACAATTCCGACACTTTTATTAAATTTTACAATTAAAATTATTTACAAAAAAATTAAAATTGGCATATTATGATAATTTATTGTCTCTTAAAATCTTGAAATCTTGTGAAATCATTGAAATGTTAGTGAAATCTTTTGGAAATTTTGGCGCAAACTTTGATATTATTGTGAAGTATTTTGAAATCATTGAAATATTGTGTAATCTTTTGAACTCTTTTGAAATTTGTGGTAATCTTTGAGAAATATTTTTAATCTTCTTGATAGAAAATGTATTTTTATAATAAAACACAATGAATTACAATAAAGTATAAGAATGCAAAAATTAAAATTGAAGAAATTAAATTTAAAAAATAAAATTTGTAATTATATGTAAAAATGTCCGTATTGTAGCAAAAAATTGTTGTCGCCGGCAGAAATATTTTCGTAATTTTCTGCAATGTTTAACGTTTTTTAAAAATACAATAGAAAATTACAACTTAATTCCACTAGAAACTACAGGTTTTTGCTACAATTCGAACACTTTTAGAAAATTTTAGAAGTAATTACAAATTTTTACAAAAAAAAATTACAATTTGCATATTATTTAAATTTATTTTTGCTCGAAATTTGGAAACCTTTCGTGAAATCTTTGAAGTCTTGTACAAATCTGAAATCTTTTGACATTTTGGCGAAAGCTTTGAAATTTTTGTAATCTTTGTAAAATCTTTTATATTTTTTTAATAAAAAATGTATTTTTATTATAAAACGCAATGAATTACAATAAAGTACAAGAATGCGAAAGTTAAAATTGAAGAAGTAAAATTGTAATTTTTCGTAAAAATTTGTAGCAAAATCTTCTGGTTTCTAGTCAATTATTTTTGTAACTTTCTACAACTTTTAACATTTTTTAAAAATAAAATAGGAAATTACAAAACTAATTATACTGTGACATCTTTGAAATTGTTGTGAAATCGTCTGAAATTTATGACATCTTTCTTCAATGTCAGAAAAATTAATTGATCTTGCAAAAATATCCTATATAATTTTTTTTTAATTCTAGGTTCCACAACCGGTTTATTTTTCGCAACCCGCAGCGACGAAAGCCCCAATAAGCGGCAATATGAGAGGCGATCAAAAATGGCCCCCTGCTACCGTGAAAGCTCAGACGGAAGCGGAAAACCAGGCCCGATTGGAATTGGCCAAGGGGCCAGTTTGCAGACCACGTAGAGTGAACAAAGATTATCGCCCATTTTTCGCTCAGCATGCGCTAACATCCACCTACCCAGGATATAGAGCACCGCCAGGAACTCAATATTTCACTCCAGGATACCAAAATTAGACGAAACTCGAGTTCTTATATTTTTCTCAATCTCAAAGCATTTGCGAGGCTGCGATCAAAACGTTGCCAATCTTATTTTTAGATTGCAGCATTTCAGGGTATCAAAAAAAAAAAAAAAAAAAAAAATACAAGGGCAGGAATGAAAATTCTAAATTGTTCTCAGCTTCCGCTTTTAGTTTCCGCTCTTGAATTCAAGAAAAAAATTTAATACAAGATTCGACGATGTTGTGGAATCTTTCCTATATGACTGTATTAATAGAAATCCGTTTCTATTTTCCTTTTCGCAAATTGCTTAGCTCGCGCTCTATTAATAGGTTGAGAACTAACGCTTCTGATCGCATCGAGAAATAACAATAAAGATTGGAGAATCTAGCCGAGGAGCTAGAGCGAATAAAAATAAAAATAAACTCGAAATTCGAGACTCGAGACGAACGAAAACCGAAAAAAAAGGCATGGAAGCTTATAAATGTAAATACGAAAGGGAGATTGATAAGCATATTTTTGTAATGTGATTCATCGAAATAGGTAACCAACTAACTTACCTTTTTAATGGTGTATAATATTATCGCGAATAAATATAATAAAGGGTCTTTAGACTTATTTATTTAAAAAGTGTTGTTTTATTTTTAGCTCATTTTTTAAACTTATTTTTCCCATTTAAAAAAAATAGATGAAACGAAATTATCGAAAATCTCGCACTCATTTTTGTCGAATGCCTGATTGGTTGCGTACTGCGTGAATATGATTTTAAGTGGCTGTTTGAAGTTTGTTCCTTTGAATTTTCTCGAATTTTGTACATCGCAATTTCCAAGTGATGAATTTTTATTCTAAAAATCTATTTATAAAAGAGAAAATTTAAATTGTAAAGGATTCTTTAATAACAAAGTCAGCAATTCTGTTCTTAAAATTTGACCAAATATTTTTTAAATGACAAAAGGATTCTATTCATAATTATATTCATGACATTGATATAAGAGAAAATTTTAATTATAAATGTTTTTTAATATTTTAAAATAATTATGCTCTCAATATTTTGCTAGCAGTTTAGTCGGTAACGGTAACAAAAAAATGAGCGCTATCGACAAATTTTAAACAAAATATAGATTTTTTAAGATTTTTAAATAAAATTGTGAAGCTTTTTAAGGATTTTGAAAGTTTTAAGATAATGCAATTTTTCAAAGAAAAATGTTGCAATTTTGCAAGATTACGTGATATTAGAAACAATGCGAATAAGTTTAAGAGATATTTAGAAGTTTTGAAAGAATTCAAAACTAATTTTATTAAAAACAAACTGTAGATTTTTGAAGATTTCAAACAAAAAATTTAAAACCTTTTTAAGAATCTTGAAAGGTGAATACGAAGAAGTAAAAGGGTAATGAAAGAGAATTAATAATTAAAAAGTTTTCAAAATATCTCCAAAATTATCAAAACAGCATCTGGAAGGTTTGCGGATAATTTTTGTTATTTTCCAGGAATTTTTCAAAATTTGAGGAAAAATTCAAATGATTTAAAAAGATATTTAGAAGTTTTTTGAAAAATATAAAAAAATCTTAGAACGAAATGTATATTTTTGAAGATTCCGAAATAAAATTTTAAAGTTTCCTAAAAAGAATTTGAAAGGCTTCAAGATAATAAAAAAAATCTTAAGATTCCTGAGAATATTTAAAGTAGGTAATTATTTATTTTTTTAATTAATTTTAAGAGAATATTTAAAAAGATTATAAAATATTACAAAAGTTTCCAATTTTTTCAAAAATTAATCCGGAAGATTTTAAAACAATTTTAGGAAATTTCGGGTCAATTAAAAAGATATTTTAGAATTCTGAAGAGATTAAAAATATTTCTAAACTTTTAAAGATTTCCGAACATTTATCAAATATTCTGAAATTTGTTCAAAGCCTCAAAACAACTTAAATATCTTTTGAACCACTCCAAATTTTCCTAAAGTTATGTAAAATCCCGTAAAGTACAAAAAATACTTCGATTTTTTGTAGATACTTCTTCGAAATTCCTGAAATCTTCGAAAATCTTTTTGAATTTTCTCGAAAAACCTAGGAAAATTATATTTATTTAACCTTAAAGCAAATAAACGAATAAGTTTTTAAAATAGTAATTCTGAATTTTTATTTTGTGTTGAAAATTTTTATTTTCTTCAAATTATAATTTTTCTAAAATTTTTCTATTCTGGACTGAAAAATCTTTTTTGCTTGCAAATTCAACAATTTTGTTGAAAATTCGCCTTTTTTGTTCGAAAATTTATCTCCTTTTTGGTAGAAATTTCATCTTTTTTTATTAAAGTTGCTAATTTACGGTTTAAAAATAAAATCTTTTTTGGCATCTTATGAACGCGTAAGATATCAAAAAGAAGTTTACGAAATTAAGTAATTCATCTTTTAAGCTAATTGTACCAAAAATGAGATCTCTGAAAAGAAAATAGGTTTTATATGATCCTAAGAATCAAAATAATATTACTGATATCATTTCAAAGAAAAAGCATTTCTAATGAAAATTTGTTTAAATTTAAAAAAAGTATTTTAACAATGTAGCAATGTAACCATGTTGTTGAACATTTTCCTTTTTTTACAGGAAATTAATCTTCTTGGTTTAAAATTCATATTTTTGGTTGAGGATTCAACTAATTTTTTGAAATTTTGTTTATGAATTCCACTGTTTTTGATTTGAAAGAACAATCTTTTTGGATTAAAATATCAATTACTACATTTTTTGTTCCGAATCTATCTTTTTATTAAAAAATTTAATAACTTGGTTGAAAGTTGAACCACTATATTGAAAAATCATTTTTTTTTAAGATTCATCATTTTACTTGAAAAGATGTCTTTTTGGTAGAAAATTAATCTCCGTGATAAAAAATTCATGTATTTGGTTGACATTATAAGTGATCAAAAACTAATCTTTTTTGGTTGAGGATTCAACTATTTTGTAGAACATTAGTCTTTTTTGGATGAATTCAACTGCTTTTAAATGAAAATAAAAATCTTCTTGATTGAAATACCAACTATTGTATTTTTCGTGAAAATTCATTTTTTTTTTTTTTTACTTCAACTTTATGGTTCAAGATTAAATTTTTTGTTTAAATTTTGACAAGTGAGCCTAAAAAATAAATAGTTATTCGAAATTTTCATTTCGTATTAAAAATTATATTTCCTTCAAATCGAAAAACAACACGCACGCGATTGATGATGCTAAACATATCTAAAAAAAGTGTTTGCGACACTGCGTGAATATAACTTCGATTGACTTGTGACTGTTTTCAGTTTGTTTATCTATTAATAAATTTTACGAATTTTTATCACCATCAATTTTGTAAATTAAAATTTAAAACAAAATGTAATTTTATTTCATGATGGAATTTATTTCCAAACGTTTCTAAGCATTATTGATAAAAGAGTAAATTTTATCTGAAAATCATTTTTTCATATTGAGAAATAAATCTGTTCTTAAAATTTTGCTACAACACTATAATTTGTAAAAGTTTTAACACCTTTATAGTTTTTAAGATTTCAAAACATCTCAAAAAAGAATCTGAAAGATTTAACACATTTTTTTTTTATTTTGCAGCATTTTAAAATTTGTTAAGGAAACTCAATTATTAAAGAAGATGTTTAGAAGCATAAGAAGTTTTTAAAAGATTTGAAAATAATTTCAGTCTTATAGAGACTTCAATTTTAAGCAAAATCTAGATTTTTTAAGATTTCGAAAAAATAAGCTTTTTAAGAATTTTGAAAGGTTGCAAGAAATTTTTTTTAAGATAACCGGGAAAATTTCAAATAATTTTTTGCTGAAAAATTAATTTTAAGAAAAAAAACTTTTTAATTTCAAATGATTTTCTAAAATTTCAAAAAAGCATGTAGAAGATTTTAAAGCAGTTTAAAAAAATACAAAGATAATTTAAAACTTGAAAAGATCCCATAAACATTTTTAACAAAATCTAGAGTTTTGAAGATTTCGAAAGAAAAGAAACTTTTAAACAATTTTGAAAGGTTTCAAGAGAATAGCTTCTGCTAAAATTCCTGATAAAATTTAAAATCAATTTTTCATTTTGAAAAAATTACTTTTTCTTTTCGATTCAAAATAAAATACTTTTTAGATAAAATATCAACCGTGTTTTTATTTGAAATTACAATCTTTTTTATTGAAATATTAACTAATTAATTTTTGTTGAAAATTCATCTTATCAGGTTAAAGATTCATATTTTTAATTAAAAATTCATCTCTTCGGTTGAAAATGTAACTCTTTTGTTGAAAATCCGTCTCTTTTGTTAGAAAATGAATCTTCGTAGACACTATTTTGTCAAAAATACTTTTCTTTTGGCAAAAACTTTATGTTTTTTGTTAAAATTGCAACAGTTTGGTTGCAAATTTTTTTCCAGATTCCACTATTTCGTTAAAAAAACGTCTTTTTGGATGAGTTCAACTGTTTTTGATATGAAATTAAAATATTTTGTGATTGAAAATTCAACTTTTTGGTTGAATATTAACTTTTTTCTTGAAATTTTGGTTTTGACGCATCTGAAATCAACAAAATTTTTTAATGTGCTCAAAACTGATGATGCTAGTTTCTTAAAAACGATATTCGTTTACAGAGGGTGTTTTAGTGAAAAAGACTGTGTATATCAAAAGATAAAAGTAAAGAACTATATCCTTTATTCTCACCGCGACGGTACAATATAAATATATTTGTAAATATGTAACAATGTATAGCGTGTTTGTCTTAAAATCCGTCAACTGAATCTCTTTGTATAGAGTAGCAAAAGTAAAATATCCTTTTTATCGGCAATAAATAATTGTGGTAAATGTTTTTTGAACATAGAGTCATGCATGAATCTAGACACTTTTACAAAATAGCCTTTTTACAATTCAGACACAAGTCGATGGACATTACTAGTGTCAAGAATCTACATTTTTTTTACAAGAATATGAACATTGAGAAGCGAATTTCGATCTCGAAATATAAATTCATCCCTGAGCAGTGCACTCTATTAACCCTAGCATTTTTTTAATCAAATGTTTCCCTACATTTCTAGATCGAATTCGAGAAGCGAGTTAATTTCACGAAAAGCATTGTGCACTTAGTATTGAATAGATCGCACAATGACTAGAACCTCCAAGTGATGAATAATTTTTATAAGGAATTTGCTTAAAGCCATTTTGATATTAAGCGATCTTGGAATTAGCGAACAGAAATGTAAATTTTAGTGATCGCTTGTAAAAACCTGTATTATAAATATTCTATCACCAATTTTAAACTAAGGAAAATCCCTGCGTCTGCTGAATGGCCTGGAGTAGCTTATACTGCAGTTTTTCACGAGTTTGATATCGAGGTAAGTCGAGGAGATTAAAGCAAGTATGGGCAACGGGGAGGTATTTCTCGTCGGTCATCGGTTGGATTGTAATCTGAAATTAGATTTTGTATTAATTTAAGATTGCCATTATACATGAAACTCCAAGTTTTTATTCTTTTAACCCAAAAAAAAAAAAAATCGCAGTTTTAACGAATTATTTCATTAAAATCTTATAATTGTGAATGCAGCATTAAAGATTAGAGTTGCTACAGATCAGAGAAAGTCAGGAAACTTGAAATTGATTAGGGAAAGTCAGGGAATGCCAGGGAGAACCTGACAGATTCAGGGAATTTTCGATAAACTGAATTTGAAGCGAATTTGTTGAAAAATCATCAATTTTGTTAAAAAGTCATTTTTTATGATTGGAAATTCGTCTTTTTGGATTGAAAATTCCTCTATTTAGTAGAAATTGCATTTTTTCTGGTTAGAAATCATAACTGTTTAGTTGAAAATAATTGTTTTGGTTGAGAATATTTTGTTAAAAATTAATCTTTTCTGGTATGAAATTATTCTTGTTAGTTGAAAGTTGATCTTTTTGGTTAAAAATACATTTCTTTTGTTGAAAATTAGCCTTTTTTATTGAAAATTAATTTATTAAACTGAACATTCAACTATTCGATTTTCTGTCCGAAAATTATATATTTTTTATAGTAATTTAATCATCTTGGTTGAAAATCCAAATATTTGGTTGAAAATTCTGCTATTTTGTCGAAAATTTATTTTATTTAGATGAAAATTAATTTTTTTACTGAAAATTTAATTTTTTTGTTGCAAAATTGCAGTATATTCTTCTTTTTGGCCTGAAAATTCAACATTTTGAATGGGATTTTTTTTCTTTATTAACTGAAAAATCTTTCTTGGTTGAAAATTCAACTCTTTCATCAATAATTTTTCTTTTTGTTTGAAAATTAGTCTGTTTTGGTTAAGTATTCAACTAATTTTTTGAAAATTCCTATGTTTTGGTTTAATTCAACTGATTTTTATCGAAAATGAGAATATTTTACGATGGAAATATCAACTATTACAGTTTTTGTTGGGAATTCATTTCCTTGAATCGAAGATTTGAAGTTGAGAACTTCAACTATTTGGTTGAAAATTAATGTATTTTATGTACGTTTTACGAAATTGAACGGTCAGGGAAAATGAAAAATTGACCAGGGAAAAGTTGGGGAAAGTTTGTAGCAACCCTGAATAATGAAAATGATTTAAAGTAAAACCAAAAGAGTTAAAGTTAACATTTTTATACAATTTTCGAATAATAATGTACAAGAATAAATAATTTTTAATTGCAAACCTTCATGAACAATGCTATACCTTAAGACTTTTAAAAATAAAAAGTTCAAAGTGAATGAGGCTTAAAGTTGAAAAAAGAAATGTTCCAACTAAACGAAATTTGAAAAATTGAAAAATTTTAATTTGTGCAATTTTCAATTGGATGTGTTTAAGAGTTATACAGTTTTAATTTCAAGAATTAAAAATGAAATAATTACAAATTTAAAACATCTAAATTTGAAGGAATTGCAATTTTTAAGACTCTTAGTTGGACCATTGCAATCAACTTTACGTTGAAGCATTTAAAATTAAATAAATTCAAAAGAGTAGCATTCAAACTTGAAAATTTCCAAATAAAGTCTTACCAATCAAAGCTAAATAATGTAATTGAAGACCTTGAAAATTTAATTGAAGGCGTGAGATTGACAACTGGATAAGGTCCAATTTTTCAAAATTTTGTTTTTAACGATTTCGAGTAATTTAGGACACTATTTATCGATATATATTAGAAATATGTAAAAATCATTTGTCCTTTCACCGAAAAAATGAATTAAAACGAATATTAGAATAACAACTGGATAAGGACTCAACAGGCACGAAAAAGTCCTTAAAATATTTTCGTGATTATGTAAAAAATACGCAGCTGAAAAAATTTATGAGAAAAAAATGTCTAATGTTTTCACATCTTTAATCTGAAGATATCAGGAAACATATGCTTGAATAATTTCATCAACATTTTATATATGAAAACCTATAGCAGAAAGCTTTTTTGTCATCTTGTAAATTTTCATTTTTATTCTTTATCTAGTTGTCATTCACATGCCTTCAATTATTTGAAATCGAAGCTTTCAAAATGGAAATATTTGAAAAAGAGAGGGTTCAACAATAAAAAAATCTAATAAAGAGTAGTGATGAATTTGAATCATTTAGAATTGAACAATATTTAAAACGTTCAGTTTACGAAATTAAATAATAAACCTTTTAAGCTAGTTGTGCCAAAAATCTGGACTCTGAAAAAATAGTTTTTATATGATCTTAAGAATCAAAATAATATTACTGATGTTGTCACTTCAAATAAAAAAATTAATTCGAATTAAAATTTTATTAATTTACAAAAGAAATGTATTTTAGCAATGTTTTTCGTAATTGAATGTTTTCTTACTACCGACTCTCACCAGTTTCTACTGTTTTCCTGGAAAAACCCATGATTTATTAAAATTAAACCATTTTTTTAATTAGTAAGATGAGACCGTTGGAAAAAATTCAAATACCCAAATTGTTGCTGAAATAATTTTTTTTCATCATTTAAAAACCTTTCTCATAAAAAGAATGTGTTTACTCTCACAAAACATTACTGATAATATAATTTCATTTCCTAGAATCATAGAAAACTTTTTTGCCAAAGACCTGCTTTTAGACACAACTATCTCAAGTGTTAATAATTCAACAATTCAAATTTTAATCTTTTTTTAAAAAAGATGAATATAAATTTAATAATATCAACAACAAAAAATTCTTTTTTGGAATAAAAAATATTTAAATTGAACTATTTGGTATCTACACAAGTCTTCTTCGGAAATTTTTGATTGAACTTTTTTAAAGACAAATCACTTAATTGTAAATTAAGAGCTCTTAAAGATCAATATTATACCTTAATAGCTTTCATTCCTTGGATTGGAATTCGATCACTTCCAGTCAGGAACAAAAGAAACTTCTTTTTTTCTTCCAACGGTAGCTGATGAAAAACTTGCCAGAAGAGGACAATTGTTGGGTCATCCTTCGTGTATCCTTCTTTGTAACTAGTATTTCTCTCCAGTTCTTGCCAATCGTAATTTTCATTTCCGACAACGACTGCCATCAATTCCTGACTATGAAATAGTTTTAAGACACGTCCACCACAGACTTTGTGAAAACCTTTGTCAAACGCCGTGAACTGTGCCTCTACTGATTTGTTCAAAATGTAGTCTACCATTAGATCCACGTATTCTTTCCTGTAAATAAATTAAGTTGTTGAAATAAAAAAATAGAGACAGATGAATGTTGTATAAGATACATGAATTTTCAACCAAATAATTGTAGTCTCAACTAAAAAATATGAATTTTCAACTAAATAGTTAAATTATCAACTGCAAAAGTTAAGTTTTCAACCGAAAAATGGAAAAGTTCAACTTTGAGCTTAAAAACAAATTTTTGACAAAAAAAAAAAAACAAATTTTCAACAAAATAGTTAAGTGTCCAAAAAAATTTCAAAAATCAAAGCGATGAATTTACAACTAAAATTATGTATCTTTTATTCGTGAAGTTGAATTTTGAACCGAAAACATGAATTTACAACTTGAATTATGCATCTTTAACTGGAATAGTCGAATTTTCAACCAAAGAAATTAATTTTCAGGTAAAATGATGGAAAATTCAACGGGATTAGAGAATTTTCAGTTTAACAAATTTATTTTTACAAAGAAACTAATTTCCAACAAAATAGTTACATTTTCAACCAACAAGATGAATTTCCAAATAAAATAATGGTTCTTTAATGAACAAACAAATTAAGTTTTAACAAAAAAGTATAACTTTCATCCAAGTAGATGAATTTTCAACAACAACAAAATAATAATTTTCAACCAAGAAAATTAATTTTCAAACGAAAAAGATGAATTCTTAACGAAAGATTTAATATTTCTTGTTTCATGCATAAATTTTCAATCCAAAAGGACAAATTAAAAAAAAAAGTTAAGTTTTCTACTAAAAAAGATAACTCAATAAAATAATTGAATTGTAAGTCTACAAAGATAAGCTTAACCAAAAACGAAATAGTTACACTTTGAGTTTAAAAAATTAATTTTCAACAGAAAGAAACGAATTTTCAACTGGTTAAATTCGACTAGAAAATACGAGTTTCTAACAAAATAGTTTAATCCTCAACCAAAATGACGATTTTCCAAAAAGAAGATTAATTTTCTGCTTAAAAGGACGAATTTTCAACAAAAAAATGAATTTTTTACCAAGTAGTTAATTTTTCAAATAGTTAAATTTTTAATCAAACAATTGAATTTTCTACCAATACAGTTGAATTAAAAAAAATCAACCAAAAATGAAACAGTTCCATTTTCAATTAAAAAAATTAATTTTCTTCTACTTAAATTGAATAAAAAAAGACAGGCTTTTAACAAAATAGTTAAATCCACAGCCAAAAAGATGAATCTTCAAAACAGAAGATTAATTTTCTACCCAAAAAAGACGAATTGTCAACAAAATAGATGAATTTTCCACAAAACAGTTGAATTTTTAAACCGACACTATGAATTTTTAACAAAAAAGTTAATTTTCTACCAACAAGTTAATTTTTCAAATAGTTTAATTTTTAAACATTTAATTGAATTTTATATCAAAATAGTGGAATTCTCACAAAAAATATAAATTTATAACCAAATACATACTTGAATTTCCAAATAGAAAAGATGAATTTTCAATTAGAAATATAAATATTCAACCAATAATGGAATATCTATATTTTCAGTAAAGAAAAGCTGGTTAAATTGTCCACTCTAAAGATTAATTTTCAACTGAAATGATAAATCTTTACCAAAAAATAATTAATTTTCAACGAAGTAGTTCAACTTTCAACCATGTAGTTGAATTTTCAAACAAAAAGATGAATTCTCAACAAAAAGTGGAATTGATGATACTTCAACCAACAAAAGATTTTAATTTTAATCAAAAACAATTAAACGCAATCAAGAAATATTAATATTCAATAAAATAGTTAAAGGTTGAACTAAAGAGATGCATTTTCAACGAAAAAGATGAATTTTTAACTAAAAATATTGATTTTCTACTAAAAAACACGAATTTTCAATAGAATATACGAACTTTTCAACTTAAAAAGATACATTTTAACGAAATAGTGGAATTTTCAACTAAAAAAGACCAATTTCCATCTAAAAATATAATAGTTAAATTTTTAGTTGATAAAGGTTAATTTCCAACCAAAAAGAAACAAATTTTCAACGAAATATTTAAATTTTCCACCAGAGATAAATCTTCAACCAAAAAGATAAATTTGTAACAAAATAGTTGAATTTTCAACAAAATAATTACACTTTCAATCAAATTGTAGAATTTTCAATAAAAATGTTAAAGAATTTTTGGTTTGAGCCCCTCCCCCCTCAAATTGGTAACGTAGTTTATCGACGATCGCTTAACTCTATCAAACTATGAAAGGAAGATCTTGAAAGAAGCAAACAGCTCCGAGAAAAGCTCTTGTCAAAGATACGCGCGTTACAAAAAACACCAATTTTGACTCAGAAAGAGTCGCAGACCTTTTTTATTTCTTCATTAGCAACAATTATGAAAAGGTAAGTTTTCTTACTTATTTTCTAGAGTCACAGGAACTGTACTGCCGCCCGGTATCAACTCGACGCTTTTCTTCGCTCCATAAAACTCACGAGTTATTTCGAAGTTTAGACAAAAAACATCTTCAAAGTCACTTCTCTCATAGTCGAGTATATCTTGGAAACTCCTGCAATTAAATATTTTAGAAAAAATGCAAATGTAGGGTGTCTAATAAAATCCTCGAAAAAAATTTGCTAAGAATTCTAGGTTTTTGCATTTTTTTAAACAATCGAATGGAAATATGTATACAACTTCGTGAGTTTATTACAATGTTTTTTTCAGTCCAAATATTAAAATGAATAGAAATTTTACTTTTTATATGTAAAATTAAATAACTTTTTTTTCATTTGTGGAAGTAACTTTAACTTTGGATCAGAAATTTCTCAGTGGTACGACTTTCTTGGGAATTAAATAATATGCTTAATTTAGGAAGCTTTGATAAATTGTATTACAAGATATTCCTAGATATATTATCACCACCGATTAACTAAATAAATAAATAATACTAAGAACATAGTTAATCATTTCTTGAATTTGTCCCTAGAGTCGATGAATTTGAATAAAAATTAACAAAAATTGTTGTTTCATCTTCAAATACTTAAAATTCAGTGCATACTAAACATATTATTTTGAATGATATTAATTTTCCAGGTGAAGCCATGCTGAAAAGGCTGAAACAGGGAGATCTTCTACGAAAATAAAGGAATATATTCTTTTGAGTACAATTAATTACATTTTTAATAAGACACATGAATTAAAACAAAAAATTGTTGAATTTTCAATCAAAAGACTGAATTTCCAACTAATAAAACTAATTTTCGACTAAAAAAGACGAATTTGTAACGAAATATAAGAAGTTTCAATTGAAAAAGATAAATTTTTATCTAAAAATTGAATAATTGAATTTTCAGTTAAAAGAATTAAAATTGTAACCAAAGAGAGAAAATTTCAAGTAAAATTATGGAACATTCAACAGGATTAGTTGCACTTTCAGTTCAAAAAGTTAATGTTTAACAACAACAAAAAATCGGATTTCAACAAAATAGTTGAATTTGCAACTAAAAACGATAAATGTTTAATAAAAGAAAAATGAATTTTCAGCAAAGTATTTTAAATTTCAATCCAAGAGATGAATTTTCAATTAAAATTATAAATCTTGGAATAAATTTTCATATAATTAATAATTGATTATTAATAATAAAAACGAAATAGTTATTGTGGTAGTTAAATTTTAATTTTCAACTAAAATTATAAATCTTGAACTGTTATAGTTGAATTTAAATTTTCAACTAAAATGATAAGCCTTTAACTAAGATAGTTAAATTTTCAACTGATGAATTTTTAACTAAGAAATATTTTTAGTCAAGAAAATAAAAAAAATTTCAACCAAACCGTTGAATTTTTAAGCAAAAAGATGAATTTTCAGCCAAGATTAATTTTCGACGAAAAAATCGAATTTGCAACCAAATAAATGAATTTTCAACTAGAAATAATACATTTTCGACAAAAAATGGAACAGTTCAATTTTCAGTTAAAACATTAATTTTCAACAAAGTAGTTAAATTTTCAACCTAAAAGATGAATTATCAACTAAAATGATGAATTTTCAACTGGAATAGTTGAATTATTAACAAAAAAAGTGAATTTTCAACTGGAATGATGGAATATTCAATTGGAATAGATAAATCTTCAGTTAAAAGAATTAATTTTTAATTATACACTTAAAAATACAACTGGATTAGTCAAATTTCCGATTAAAAAATAATTTTGCAAACAAAGAGATTAACTTTCAGCTAAGAAATATTTTTCAGACAAGAAAAGACAGAAAATTTCAACCATACTTTTGAATTTTTAAGCAAAAAGATGAGTTTTCGACCAAAAAGATTAATTATTCACCAAAAAGGACGAAGTTTCAACAAAATACATGAATTTTCAACCGAACAGTTGAATTTTCAACTAAACATGATAAATTTTCAACCAAAAATTGAATTTTTAGTTTCAAAAATTAATTTAAAAATAAAAAACGAATTTTCATATAAAATTATGACTCTTTAACGGAGATAGTTACATTTTGAACCAGACAGATGAGTTTTCAACTCAGAAAGATTTTTCAGTGAAGACAGGAAAGAAAATGTCAACCAAACTGTTCAATTTTCAAGCAAAAAGGACCAGGTTTCAACTAAAAAAGATGCATTTTTAACCATGAATGAAATAGTTGAATTTTCAAGAAAAAAGATAACAAATTTCGACAAAATAGTTAAATCCAGTAATATAAAGCTACTTTGACAAATAAATAATCATTGTTATTTAATTTTTTTTAATGAGGCACGCTCTCCAAAAAATTCTGACTCAAACAAAAACATTCCCAGACATTTCTAGGGTTTCCAGGTAAATACAAATTCGCTGAAAATTCCAGGTTTTCCAGGTGAGTAGACACCCTACAAATGATGTTATTAGCTCGGTTATTAGGAGCTCTTGTAACTTTCTTACTTGGCAATAACTGGATCCATATCATTGACATCGCCAAGACCCACCGGTTCCTGCAACAGTTTCTTATAAAGCGCCAGTGGAAAAGGCAGATTGATGATGATGAAATTGTAGATAACAAGACCGCAAAGAACGCCGATCAGGTAATACATTTGCACGTCCTCGAAGGAAAATTCATTGAACCAGATAGTCCTAGTTTCCTTGTAATCTTTGAACATTCCGTACTTTGCATCTAGAATTTCTTTGAGGAGAAGCAAGAAAAATTCCTTCCTCACACCTCCTGCGTCTTCTGCTTCCTCTCCACGAAATTTCACCTTACAAGACCAAAAGTGTATTCAGACAAATTTTCAAAAATTTCCTTTCGCAGTATGATCTTTTTACAAACATTAATTCATAAAAAAGAATGTTAAAAATAAGAGTCTTTCTTTAAAAAAAAAACTTACTCTCAGAGGTTTTTTAAGATCACGAGACTCATAATGAGATAATTCTCTTAAGGTGTCATCAACTATATTTTCTCGTGAGACCTCAAGCATCAGGACATGGTCATGTTGGTTTGGATTTCCTCCCAAGATAGGAGCGAATAGCATGTGAGTAAGGGCTCTAGTCGTTGCTTCATTCATTGCAGATTGCATCTGAAATATGGAGTTTAAATCATACAAGATTACTTTTTAACAAAATAGTTTGATTTTTAACAAAATAATTTAATTTTTAATAAGAAAAAGATTACTTTTTAACCAGGTTGATGAATTTTCCACCTGCAAAGATGAATTTTCAACCAAATGATCAAATTTTCAAACAAAAGAGTTTAAACTTGAACAAATAACAGTTAAACTTTTAACAAAATAATTGAAATTATTACAAGAGAATTGAATTTTCAACAAAAAAAGATGAATTTTCAATCCAAACGGACTAATTTTCAATCCAAATAGACAAATATTCAACAAAGCCATTACATTTTCGACCAAAAAAGATTACTTTTAACCAAAATACTTGAAATTTCAACAAAATAATTCAATTTTCAACGAAACAGTTTATTTTTTAAACAAAAAAAAATGGAATTTTATACTTATAAAATTAACTTTTCAATGAAATAGTCGAATTTTCAAATAAAAAAGGTGAAACCTCAAACAGAAAAGTTGAATTTTCAACAAAAAGATGAATTATCAACCAAAAATATAATAGTTGATATTTCAAAAAAGACGAATGTTCAATGAAATACTTGAGTTTTCAAACAAATAGTTGAATTGTAAACCAAAAATGGAAAAGTTAAATTTCAAGGAGAAAAAATTAATTTAAAAAAAGAGCTAATTTCCAAAAAAATAATCAAATTTTCAACCAAAGAGATGAATTTTTAATTGAATTCATGACAAAATTTTTACAAAACAGTTCAATTTTCAACCCACTAATATGAAGTTTCTACCAAAAAGCTAAATTTTCTACGAAGACGAATCTTCAACCATAGATGAATTTTCTACTAAAGTGATGAATATTTAAATGAAATAGTTAAATTTGGGGTTGAAAAATTAGTTTTCAATGAAGAAAAAAAACGAAACAATGTTGACTTTTCAAATGAAATAATGAATCTTCAACAAAAAGTTATTTCTTAACAAAGTGGTTCAACTTTCAACCAAGTACACTAATTAAATTTTTAACCAAAAAAGATGAATTCTCAAGGAATTCTGTAATATTGTAAATATTTCAACAAAAAAATATTTTATTTTCAAATAAAAAACAGTTGAATTTGAACAAAAAAGACGAATTTTCCAATAAAATAGTTGAATCCGCAAACAAAGAAGTTTAATTTTCAATCAAACAGTTGCATTTTTTGAAAATAAAATTTCCCCTAAAAGAGATGAATTTTAAAACCGAAGACAAATTTTCCAAAAATAGTTTAATTTTTAACCAAAAAATATTTCAGCTGAATTTCCAACACTGAAATATGAATTTTCAACAAAAAAGTTAATTTTTTACTGAAATAGTTGAATATCCAACTTAAAAAGAGGATTTTTCAACAAAACAATTGAATTTTCTCTAAGAAACTGTGAATTTTTCATTCAAAAAAAGAAACAGAAATAGAAATACTAGACAAATAAATTACTAACAAGAATTTTATATCAGAGTAGCCGCAAGCTTCATTTTCAAAATTCCCTAACTTTTCCCTGACCAATTTTTCATTTTCATTGACCATTAATATTTTCCCTGGTGAATAAAAAATTTCCCTAACTTTCCCCTGATGTTTAGGGTTTACCATTAAATCTTAAATTCCCTATTAAATCTTTTGAAATCTTTGTGCACTCTTTTGAATCCTTTTGAAATATTTGTAGTTTTTGTGAAATCTATGAAATCCGCTGGTGGAAATGTATTTTCATAATAAATTTATAATAAAACACAATAAATTATAATAAAATACAGCAATGTGAAAATGCTCATTAGATGCGAATTGTAATTTTTGTTTTAAATTTGTAATTTTAACGTTAATTCATTGTCTTTCAAAATCTTAAAATCTTTTGTGAAATCTACGAAATCTTTTTTAAAATTTTGAGAAATGTTTGCATATTTTGTGAAATCTTCTGAAATCTCTCTGAAATCATTAAAATCTTTGAAATTTTTGAGAAGCATTTGCATTTTTTGTAATATCTTTTGAAATTTTTGACTCTTTGTAAAATCTTCGTTAAATAATAAATAAATAATAAAATAAAATTAATCACGATAAAGTACAAGAATGTGCAAATTAAAATCAGAATTTAAATTCCTTTGTGATCGTAAAAGTGTCAGTATTCTAGCAAAAACTTGATGTTTCTAGTAGAATTATTTTTGTGATTTTCTACAATTCGTAACTTTTTTTGAAAATATAATAGAAAATCGCAAAAATAATTCTACTATAGAAACAACAAGTTTTTGCTAGAATCGGGACACTTTTATACAATTTTACAAGTATGTAATTAAATTTTTTTTTACAAAATATTGCATATTATTATATTTTCTTGTCCTTTATTGTAAAAATACATTTATTCCACGGTCACTTGAAATCTTCTGTGAATTCTTTGGAATTTTTCTCAAATTTTTGTGAAACCTTTGAATTTTTGTGTGAAATCTACTAAAATCTTACTAAAATCATTGATATATTTGAAATCTTTCTTAAATTTTCGGGAAAGCTCTGATTTTTTTGTGGAATATTTTGCAATCTACTGAAATCTTTCTGAAATCATTGAAACCTTTGACATTTTTGTGAAATATTTTGCATTTTTTTCAATCTTTTGAAATCCTTTAAAATATTTGACTCTTGTTGAGTTGCCTAACTTGATAAAAGTTGAGTGGTCTAACTCTAAAACTCATATTAATCACAATTACCTGAATTGCTTGATCTGTCTCGAGCAGAGCCGTCTTCGCTGTAGCATCAAAAAGGAACGGGTAGTCGCATAAAAATATATTACTCTTCTGAAAAGAAGAAATTATGTATGATTTAAGAATAATATTCAAGAAGATTAATATTTTCTTCAGGAACAATATTTTCAAGAAAAATTTACTACTCACCGGTGCATTAACCTCGGTAAGCCACCTAAAATAATCCACTTTGATATCAACGATATCTATTAACTCTGGCAAATGAAATACGGAATAGTGAACTCTTTGTCCCTCGGGACTATAATTAAGTTCGTCTAAAAATTTCAACAGATTTAAGGTGAGCCGTAACCTTGAGTCCGATGGAATGATCTAAATCATATAAACGGACAGATAAATTCTTCAGAAACATAAGAAAAAAACGTTAATAGAATATTTTTTTCAAGTTTTATTTATTAGTAAATATATCAGACTTCACAGCCTAAAATGATCTCCACGCAGGGGACGTAGGGTGATTTTTCACGAAGATAGGGGGATAATTGGGGAATACATTGCTTTACATAACATTAATGTAGATACAATATTGAATTCAATACGAAACATTTTAAATTCCTAAGGCTTCAAGTCGAAATATATTGCATTTTCAACAAAATATATGAATTTTCAACCAAAAAGATTAACTTTTTACCAAAAGAGATGAATTTTCAACAAAAGAGTTGAGTTTTCCAACTGAAAAGTCGAATGTTTTAGAAAACCGGTCACTTTGAAACACATAAAGATGAGTTTTCAACAAAAAAGTTAATTTCAAACAAAAAATAATTTAATTTTAAATCAACAAATAATTGAATCTTCAACAAAAACAGATTCATTTTTAACCAAACAGTTGCATTTTTAGCAAAGTACGCAGTTCGATTTCTAACCAAGCACTTGAATTTTCAACCAAAGAAGATAAATTCACAAACAAAAAATTTTTTAGTTGATTTTTCAACCAAAAAATATTTTTATTTACATAAAAACCATATGAATCGGCCAAAAACGACTAATTCTTAAGCTAAAAAGTCAAATTTCTTAGAAATCCGTTGACTTTAAAACCCGAGAAGCAAACTAATTAAATGTTCAACAAAATAGTTTAATTTTAACGAAATAGTTTATTTTTAATCTACAAAGATCATTTTTGAACCAAACGGTCTAATTTTCAAACCAAGAAAGTTGCATTTTTAAGGAAAAAGAAAAAAAAATAACTTTTTAACAAAATTAATTTTCAAACAAATAGCAGATTTGTCGACCAAAAGACATGGATTCTTAACGAAAAATGTAATATATTTGATATTTCAACCAAAAAATATTTAAATTTTAAATTTAAAAAAAAACCCGTTCAATTCATACAAAAAATTCGAATTCGACAAAATAGTTGATTTTTGAAGCAAATTCTTGAAAGTAAAAAAGACGAATTTTCTTTAAAAAATAAAAACAGTTGAATTTTCAACCCTAAAATATGATTAGTCAACAGAAAACGATAATTTTAAACCCAAAAAGACGAACTTTCAACAAAATAGTTGATTTTTTAACTAAAATACATTTTTCAGTCAAGAAAGAAAGAAAATTCCAACTACGTTTTTGAATCTTCAATCAAAAAAGTTAATTATCAATTAAAAATCTATATTTGAATTAAAAAAAGACGAATTTTTGACAAAATAGTTGATTTTTTAACCAAAGACATTTCTCAGTCATAAAAACAGAAAATTTAACCAAATTTGTGAATATTCAAACTAAAAATACGAATTTTCTACAAAACAGTTGAATTTTTCACACAAAAATATAAATTTTCAACGAAAAAGTTAATTTTCAACCAAATAGTAAAATTTTCAACCAAAAAGGACGACTTTTTAACAAAATTGTTGAATTTTCAACAAAATAATTAAAATTTGAACCAGACAATTAAATTTTCAACCAAGTAATATAATTCTTAATCAAACAAGATGCATTCTCAACCAAAAATATATAAGTAGACTTTACAACAACAAAAATTTACTTTTCACCATAAATAGTCGGATTTTCTTATTGGGTGCTATTATTTCTGTTCGCATTCAATCAAACAGACGATAAAAGGGGTCAAAGCGAAAGTTTCTTGAAAACAGGGGGAAAAGATGAATTCTTTTAAAAAGTGTAAAAGAGGGGAATAGAGGAAAGAGTGTGAAGTCTGATATATCTGTAGTTAATTTTTACCTTATTTTCTATAAAGTTTGGCTGTTGTAGAAAGTGTTGAACCACAGCCTTGTAGGTTCGAACTAGCCTTTCAAAGAAGAAAGTCGGTGCGTTGCTCCACCAGCGACCAATTATTTTTAAGGGTGCAGCTTGTAGATTTAAAACTGATTTTGCAAAAGGCAGGTGTAAAGTGCTGCAATTCAAGGGGTTCGCAAAACCGTTGTAAAGTGGAAGAGTAAGGTATACTCTCAAAGTTTCTACATCCGGTGGTGATGTTACTAGAGATGGCAAGAGGCTTTCCGTTACGCAGCTGGAAATCTGAAAGGAGAAAAATGTTCAATTTTCATCCCTAGTTGACTCTGACAGTAGTCATATAGTTGTTAAACAAAGAAATCAGCTTGCCAATTCTGTCATGGTGCTATTTTTGAAGTTAGAAATTATATCAAAGAGTTTGGCCGCTTTTTCAATATCGACGCCGTGATGCTTGCTTGAACATCCATAATGTACATCGTTTGGAAGAAGAAAAGAGGCATTGATACAGGCCAGACTTCGAAAAACAGTTTCCAGGTACCTACAAGAAAAGAGAAATCTTTACACTTAACCAGGGTGGCTGTTTTAATTGAGGAAAAAATTCCCGATTTTCTCCCGGGTCGCATACATTTTTACGGGCCATTTAAATTAAAAAAATCAAACTCTCAGCGATGATTTTTTAAAAATTTAAAGTGATCAAAACTGAACTAAAAATTGAAGACCTCAAAATAAAACTCTCGAATTTTAAACTTTTATAATTGAAGCTTAAAAAAGTTTTAATTCATAACTTTTTATTCAAAACGATCAATAATTTACACGTATAAAATGAAGCTTTAGGTGAACAATTTTAAATCAACTGCCGTTAAAACAAAATAAAATTTAATGTTAATTTCTATAAATTGAACAGTTCAAAGGTTTCTGGATAAAAAATATAAATCCACGCTATTATTTTCAATGCTCTAAATTGAAGAATTAATCAATAATTTTGCTATTGTTCAAAATTATGTTATTTTAAGCAATTCTAATTTAGAAACATCAGACATTGACCTATTACATTTTTTTAACTAAACTATTTTTAAATTATAAGTTAAATTATTTTAAAATTAATTAATTTCAAAATATTAATTATTCATATGTTATTTATGTTTAGATATCGAAATTCAACACTCATTTACAAATTAAAAATTTCTTAAATGGCACAATTAAAATTGTAACGTTCAAAGTTTAAATTTAGTGGAACGACAGCAAAATCCCGAAAAATAAAATTGCCGAAATTATAAAATACCTGACAATATGCGTATATGGGAAATTTTACGAATTATGAAATTCCAGATTATAAACAATTAAACATTGTTTGAATAATAAAATACGAAATATGTTCATCAAATAAAATGATTTTATTTTATTATTTACGAATTTCTTAATTGTTTAAATTCGGGAATTTGTTCATTTTTCTATAGCCGGCAATTTCAGTGTCGGATATTTTATAATGTTGGAAATTTTATTTCAGGAATTTTCAATTATCGCAAATTTTCCAATTCGGTAATATCATAAACTGTCGAAAATTTTATTTTTTCGGGAATTTGCCAATGGCGGGAATGTTATTTTTCGGGATGTTTCAGTAGTCTCTGAAAATTCAGCTTTTTCGGTTAAAAATGCAACTGTCTGCTTGAAAATGAATCAGTTTTTAGTTGAGAATTCAACTACATAGTTGAAAGTTGGACTAATTTGTTAAAAAAATTTTTTCTGGTTGAAAATTCATAGTTTCAGTTGAAAATTCCTCTCTTTGGTTGAAAATTTGACTCTTGTGTTGAAAAGTATTTTTTTTTTTTTTGGTTGAAAATAAAGTTTCTTGACAAAAAATTTATCTATACCATTTTTGGTTGAAAATTGATCTCTTTTAGTTGAAAATTAATTTGTTTAAGTTGATGATTCAACTACTTTGTCGAAAATTCGTCGTTATGGTAGAATTCAACTGTTTTTTATTTAAAATTAAAATCTTTTTTGGTCTAAAATTCAACTACTTCGTTGGAAGTTGAACATAATTAATTCTAAAAATTTTACTATTCTATTTCTGGTTGAAAATTAAACTATGTATTTGGTTGGAAATACATTTATTTTGTTGAAAATTCGTTTTTCTGCGTTTTTTGGAAATTAATTTTTTAAACTGAAAATTTATCCATTCCGTTAAAAAAATTTCTGTCTTTGTAGAAATTTAATTTTGTTGTTGTTAAAAATGTAACTGCTTCGTTAAAAAATAATGTTTTTTGGTTGAGAATTCAACTATTTTACAGGAAATTCGTCGTTTTTGTAGAATTCTACTTTTTCTTATTAAAAATAAAAAATTGTTTAGTTGAAATATCAACTATTACATTTTTCATTGACAGTTCATATCTTTTGGTTGAAAACTCAACTATTTGGTTTAAAGCTGAACTACTTTGTTAAAAATTCATTCTTTTGGTTGAAAAATCATCACTTTAGTTGATTTCTTGGGTGGAAATTAATTTTTTTCTTCGTTAAAAATGCAACTATTTGGTTGAAAATTAATCTTTTTTGGTTGAAAATTCAACTATTTTATTGAAAATTCATATTTTTTCGTAGAATTCAATTGTTACAATTTTCATTAAGAATTCATTTTTTTTTGTTGAAAACTTAACTACTTGGTTTAAGGTTGAAGTCTATTCTTAAACATTCCTTTTTTTGGTTGAAGATTCATTACTTTAGTTAAAAATTAGCCTCTTTAGTTGAAAATTCAACTATTTTGTTAAAAATTCTTTTTTTTTTTAGTTCAGAATTGATTTTTTACCTGAAAATTTAACGATTTAATTTTTGGTTAAAAATTGATCTTTATTCGCTGAAAATTAAGTTATTTGTTCGAAAATTCATTTTTGTTCAAAATTAGTTTTTTTCTCTGGGGTGCAAATTAATGTTATCAAATGAAAATTTAACTATTCCATTTTCGGTTCAAAATTCATGTATTTGGTTAAAAATCGTCTTTTTGATTGAAAAATGTATCTGTTACGGTAGAAATTGATTTTTACTTTTTGTTAAAAATGCAACTGCTTCGTTAAAAAATAATCCCTTTGGGTTGAGAATTCAACTATTTTATTGAAAATTCAACTGTTTTTTATTTAAAATAAAATCTTTTTTTAGATTAAATATCAACTATTACATTTTTCATTGAGAATTAGTATTTTATTGTTTGGTTGAAAACTCAACTACTTGGTTGAAAATTGAAGTACTTTGTTTAAAAAATTTTTTTTATTTATTGAAGATGCACAATTTTAGTCGAACTACAGTTCAATTTTAAAATTCATTCAATAATTTATATTTTAATTGGATCAACTCATAACGCTTGTCAGAATATTTCAATTTTAAACGCTTTTAATTTTTAATGTTTAGGTCTTCTTCTAATTTAAAAAAAAGTTGACAAAAGAAAAAGAGTTGAAATCAAACTTATTTTAAATTATATTATATCATACAATTCAAAATTTATGATATTTCAAGTGATTGGATAGATTTTTCTGTTGAAAATTTGTAAAATTCCGATTTTCCGGTGCAGTGGTCACATGGAGTTGCACCTTTCCTATTAAATCTAGAAATTAATATAAATATACCAAAATGTTGGAACTTACGTAAGTAGCTCGTGATCAACGGAAGCTTGTGAAGGAACTTGTTGGCAAGCCATTAGTTGTTCTTCCGTCACTGTCACAACCTGAGAAGAAGATTCTAATATCCTACAGTCATCAGGAGCGATATTCTCCTGAAATATAATTTAGAAGTCTATCATTTATTCTGGACCTCTGAGTAGATAAAATTATAATTACACTTCTTTGCGTGACTGTAGCAAAGCAGTGATTTCCACCGCTAAATATATGTTTCACGACGCAGTCCTTGCCGAAAGGACCCGAGGAAGGTTCTACTTTAACAGCAAAAATATCCGAGGGAGAGAGCCAGGGTCCAAGAACCACCTGTGGGATTGCTATATTTTTTTGACAAACACGAATTCCCAGCTGACCAGCGGCGCTTAAACCCCAGGCATAAACCCTGCCGCCTTTAGGAACCAAGGCCAGTGTATGTTGTCTTCCGCAGGAAATCTAGGTACACATTGAATAGATCATCAAAGGTTAATCACATCAATTACAATTGTAAATTTTCGCTTTAAGAAGTTACGAAATTTACGCCTACTTGGGTAACTATGCTGCCCATAAGTTCAACGACTTGGCGAGGAAGAATTTCGTTGCTATAGGTTCCGTGACCTAGTTGTCCGTACATACCATTACCGCATGTAAATACACCACCATCCTAAAGGAAAGAATAAATAGATTTCTGGTAATCAACCAATTCTGTGAATTAAGTGAATTTAGTTCTAAGTATCTACCATCGTTAGAAAGACTGAAAACTCTTCACCACAGGCCATGTATCGAACTCTAGAATTTCTCAAAGTCCGCAGCTGAGTTGGAAGAAACCGTTCCGTTGTGTCATTCAAACCCAGCTGTCCAAATGTGTTTCTACCCCAACCGAATATAGCTCCTGAAATATTTCAATAATTAGCAACCAATAATAAACTGTTATTGAAATAATTGTATGATTTTTTAATATATTAGATATCGAATTTATATGGGTCAGGCTAAAGATTTTTTTTTATTCCAGCCAAAATTCTATGTCATCATGTCAGCTACTTAGCTGTCGATTTTTTTCTACTAGAAGGTGCTGAAGTACCCCCTCCCCCAAAAAAACAATGTATTCGAATTTTTTAACCAGAACTTTACGTGACTTTGCTTTTTTGAAATTTGATTTTTTTCGTCAATTTTGCTTTTATTTTCAAACTTGCATAAAAAAGGCATTGCATAACTGCTTTTAAAGATTAATTTCTGAATTTAGACCTTTCAGAGAGTAGTTTCAGGAATAAAAAGATACCATACACGTATGCCAAAAACTAAAAAAATAAGACTGTCTTCAAAGTTGTTTATAAATTCACTAAATTTTCCCAAAGTTAAGAAAATAGAGATTCTGTATAAAGTTCGAAGGTATATTATACTAAATAAAAATTTCATGGGAATACTTTTAGTGAAACCTTTGTTTTTTTCTGAAATTAATATTTAGAAAGGTAACAATGCTACTTCTCATCAAATTTACTATTTTCACATCGACTTAATTGCTATAGTCCAAACTTTATATGTTAATATTATATCTGATTATATTGAAGTTATACATTCAACCCTGCACAAAAAAAGTCTGTACATTTTTAATTTCGGAAGTACAGTGATTTTGTGAAACGACCTCTATTTTCACGGGTTTCATTTGTTGTGAAAAATCTTGCTTTTATAGGGTGTCTACTCAAACCATGGAGAAAATCATCTGAGATTTCCAGGTTTTTTTCAGGTATCTCCAGATTTTTCCAGGTATAATTTTTCATAGTACGGAGCCATTCAAGATTTCGCATTTTTTTAAATAATCGAATCGAAATATGTACTCGAATACGTATACAACTTCGGGAGTTTATTATAAATAATTTCTTCACTTTTTACGAAAATAGGGAAATATATTCTTTCAAGTGAGATTAGTGTGGGTACTATATTAAATTCAATTTAAAATGCTTCAAATCCCGTAATTTCTCAAGTAAAAATTTTGCATTTTCAACAAGATAGTGTACTTTTCAACCAAAAATGGAACAGTTAAATCTTAACTTAAGAAAATTATTATTCAACCAACAACAAAAAAAACGAATTTTCAATAAAATAGTTCAATTTTAAACCAAAAAGATAGTTTTAATTAAAATGATGAAATCTTCAACTAGAATAGTTGAATTTTCAATTAAAAAAATTAACTTTCAACTAAAATTGTGAATCTTTAAATGGAATAGTGGCGTTTCAACCGAAAATGGAATAATAAGATTTGCCACAAAAAAATCCACAAAATAGTCAAATTTTCAACCAAAGTGATTAATCTTCAATTAAACTGATAACTTTTCGACAAGAATATTTGAATTATTAACCAAAAAGATGAATTTTCAACTGAAAAATGATCTATAAATAGAACAGTTGAATTTTCAACCAAGAAGATTTAATTTCTAACAAAAAAGACGAATTTTTAACAAAATACATGAACTTTCAATTAAAAAAGATAAATTTTCAAACAAAAATGGAATAGGTAAATTCTGAGTTAAAAAAATTAATGTTCAACCAAACAGATACATTTTAAACTAAAAGAATGGTATATTTAACTGGAATAGTTAAACTTTCAGTTTAAAAAATTAGGTTTCAAACAAAAAAACAACTAATTTTCAACTGAATAATTCAAGTTTCTATTTGAATAGTTAAATTTTCATTCAAAAAAATTAATTTTCAACCAAAAAATTTCAACAAAATAATGAATCTTCAGAGTTTTGTCCAATTAAAAATTAATTGAATTATTTATTCTGACTTTAAAGCCAAAATTAATATCCAATATTATAAACGATTATGATGAATCTTCAACCAAAAAAGTCATGTTTAACAAAAGAATTTAACTTCCAACCAATTCGTTGAATTTTCATCCAAAAAGATTAATTCTCAAGTAAAATGAAATAGTTGATATTTCAACCAAAAATATTTTAATTTTTAATCAAAAACAGTTGAATTCAATAAAAAAAGAAAAATTTTCAACCAAAATAGCATAGATACATTTTCAACGAAACAGTTGAATCCAGTAATATAAACCTACTTTTATAAATAAATAAAATACATTGTTATTTAATTTTATATTAAAATGGAAAAAATTTAAGCACGCTCTAGAAAAAAGTCCGACTTAAACAAAAATTTCCAGAAATTTCCGGGGGTTTCCAGGTATATAAAAATTCCCTCGCATTTCCAGGTTTTTTATATAAAAATATTCTGCAGAGTAATTATGTATTTCGTGAAAATACAACTTTTCTGTGTATAACATTTCTTTTAGAAATAATTATTTTTCAATAAAATCGATCAAAAAATAAAATTACGCTGACTGACTTTTCAAGATTTTGCTCAAAAAACGAACTACACCTTGAAAAGTATGAATTTCAGAGAAAAATATTGCATAGAAAAATGCTGAATAAACAACATATTTTTTCTGTATACCTTTTTTAATTTGGCCAATAGCTTACAAATGACACTAGTTTTTGCGACGAAAAGAACAGTTCTTTGGTGATTTTTCTAATTCACCAGGAAAATACTTTACACAAAACACCATATTTGATTTTAAAAAATTATTTACTTTCGGTTTTTTTGTGTGAAGAAGATGTAGAAAACAGTTCTAGATAAGAATTAAACACGATTTTTTTACCTTTTTGAAATTGAAAAAATGCGTATGTGGTAATAAATTTAATTTTTAAAGAAAAAAGACAATATACCCTACAGTTTTTTTCAATTAATTAATGGAAAAAATTGTACAGCGTAGCCGAATCTATTAGAAAAATGTTATACGATTTAGCCTCGAAATATTAACAAATTATATTTTCTTTAAGAAAGGTACTGAAATTCCAGAAAAAAGTGTCGAGGCCAATTTTTGAAAAAAGTATTTGTTTTTTTGTATAAATAAACAAATATATAAAATATGACCATTTTTTCAATTCGGCCCCTCTCGATTCCTGTCACAGATGCGAAATTTTTTACAATTGCCTCCAATTGATAAGTAATTTGCATCATAATATTACTGTGATGGAAAAAAAATTGGTATTGGAATAATTATTAATAATAATATGAACATTTTTCATTAACAAATGCAGAATATAGGCGTTTTTTGGCAAAAAAGTTCGTTTTTTTATTTAATGCTTCTACTTGGCTAACACATGACAATTTGACAAATTTAAGCAATAAATTTGATGATTTCTATAAACAAGTTTGATAACAAATGAACAATTATAAAACTTTTGTGTCAGAATTTTTTTTTTTCAGCGTTGGTATGTTTAATTAAATACATTATCGTAATTATATGGATTAAAAAAATTGTTATTATCTTAAATTGTTTTATAAACCTTCTTCACAAAAAAATAAACCGAAAGTCACAAATTTTTTTAAAATGAAAATTGTTTTTGTTTCGAAAACTATTGCTTGTAGAGAAAAATGTTAAACACAAAATTGTTTTAGGTTTTCAAGGCCATTAAGCCTGTTATGAAAGTGTATAATGAAAATTTAACACCTTTCTTATAAATGAGAAAAACCACCAAAGAACTTTTTTTCGTCGTGAAAATTAGTGTCATTCTTAAACTATTGACTACATAAAAAAAGGTTTTACAGAAGAAAACGTGTAATGTACTCAGGTCTATATTTTCTGTATGCAATATTTTTTTTCATGAAATGGATACTTTTTAACGTATAGTTCGTTTTTTGACCCAAAATCATGAAAAATTATTGTAATCGTCATTTTTGTTAGATTTTATCGAAAAATAATTGATTCTTGCACAAAATATTGTATACGAAAAAATTGTAGTTTTACGAAATAGACCATTTTTCTTTAGATTATTATAAAAAAGCAAGATTTTTCCAAATAATTAAATAAATCATTACATACGTGTATGGTAAATATTTTTCCTGAAACTACTCTCTGAAACCAATAAATCAAAATTTAAGGAAAAATTAAATTAACAAAAAATCATGTAAATTTCTGATCGCTGACATAGTCGTGCAGCAGATATTGAAAAAAAAACCTTTGGAATAAGCAATATATTCTACCTGATTTTGAAACGACTAGACTATGATAACCACCGCAGGCTATAAACGTGATTGGTATCCCAGCTAAAGACGAGACGAGTTTTGGTTTCAGTTCCTGCCTTATCCCTGGACCCAATCCCAACTGCCCCTCCTTATTCGATCCCCATGCATAAAGTTCACCATTATTTGTTAAAGCCAAAGTGTGTTTCAAACCACAAGCAATTTGTACAACCACACTTGTTCCTAAAGCTTTTATCATCCGAGGCACTGGTTCAGCAAACGAAGAAGAATCTAAACCTGCAAATTAAAAATGCACATTCAAATTTCCGTTATTTTTACAAAATAATGGTATGTTTTTCCAATTTTCACACTGAAGAAATTTCAAGTTCAGCATATTTATAACTGAATAAATTACGTTTTTTGCACATTTTCAAAAATTTCTAACTTGCACAAAGCCTTTTCTTTTAATTCAAAAAAATAGGAAACTTAACGTTAACAAATGTTGTCATTTGTACTACAAAAGAGAGAGTGTATCAAAATGTATTGCAATTCCTACACAAAAGTGACTGATTTCTAACCCAAAAAGTATATTCAGGATAAATTAAAAAATAAAATAATGAATTAAATAAAATTCGAGTGTATTTAGAAACAGTTGAGGGAAATGAGAAGTATTCGATGAAATTCATAAAAGTATCTGAAAATAATTAATTTCACTAAAATTGGATTCCATCAGAATTCATGGAAATTCCTAAGAATTTGATCAAATGCGTAAGAATACAAGGTGACTTTAAACAACTCTTCAGGGTAAATCGAAGAGAAAAAAAATATTCCATTGATTTTAGTAAAATTGGAGTGAATTTAGAATAATTCAAGGGAAAATCAAGACACTTTGATGAAATTCATTGAAATTTAAGAGAATAAAATCAAATAAATTTTTTAGAATAAAAAAATGTAAATCGATTTGAATAAAATGGGAGTCAGCAATATTTATGGTGAAATCCAGAGAATATAATTTAATTTTAAAAAAGTACAGAAAAAAACAAACAAACTATGAATTAGATCAAATTCGAGTGAATTTAGAAGAATGAAGAATTTGATCAAATTCATAGAAAATCAATGTGAATTAAAAAAATCATTTAAGTAAAATTGGAATTTATCAGAATTCATGGAAATTCAAAAGAATTTGATAAAATGCCTAGGAATAAAAGGTGAGTTTACAATCCTTCAGGGTGAATCGAGTGGAAACAAATTTAAAAATCAGAAATATTCCACTGATTTCAGTAAAATTGGAGTCAATTTCACAGAATTTAATTCGGTTGAAAAAAGTACACAAAATGCAAAAAAAAAACAATGAATTAAACCCAATTTCAGTGAATTTAGAAGAATTTATGGGAAATGAGAAAAATTCAAGGTGAATTAAGAAAAATAATTTTAGGAAAATTGGAATTTATTAGAATTCATGGGAATTCAAAAGAATTTGATAAAATTCCTAGGAATACAAGGTGAATTAAAAAGATTCCAGGGTGAATAGAGTTAAAAAAATATACCGGGTGTTTTTTTTAACTTGAGGTATCGAAATATCTAAAGAAATACGCATCCTATCACTTTGTAATTTCAAATGGGAACCCCAATTTTTTTATCACAGATTCAGATTCTCCTTCATGAAATAAGTAAGTTTTATTCGAAATTTTTTTTCGATTCGCGAAAAAAACCCACCCCTCCTGCTTCTTTGGGGGTGGGGTGGGGTAAATTTGATCAAAGTCGCTTTTCCCCCTCGAAAATGAAAAGTTTTTATTACGGATATTTTTTTTCATAGGATGCGTATTTTTTGAGATATTTCGACGTCTCAAGCTAAAAAAAATACCCAGTTCATTCCTCTGATTTCAGTAAAATTGAAGTGAATTTACAATCATTCAGAGGAATTCAAGAGACTTTGATGAAATTCATTAAATTTTTAAAGAATATAATAGAACACAAATTTTAAAATAAAAAAATTTCCATCGAATTGAGTAAAATGGGAGTTAACACAATTCAGGGTGAATACAACAGAATTTAACTGAATTGAAAAATCAAAAATTTTTAAAAATACAATGAATTCATTAAATTTGGAATTACCTCAGAAAAATTCAAGGGAATTCAAAACAATTTGATGAAATCCCTAAGAATTAAAGGTGAATTTAAAAGACTTCGGCATGAATTTAAAAAAAAATTCCAGAGAATTCAAAAGAATTGACAAAAAATCCATAATAATCAATCGATTTCAGTAAAAATGTAGTGAATTTGGAAGAGTTCAAGGTGAGACAAGAAAATTCGATGAAATTCATACGATATCAAGGTAAATTAAAAATAACTCAAGTATGTAGAACAAAATTTTCAAAGTCGAAAAAATGTTATTGGATTCAGATAAATGGGAGCGAATAGTGAACAAAAATAATGTTTAAAAAAAGTAATAATTGACCATAAATTCAGAAAAATCTTTGCTATATTTAAGTCTCTTTCTGAATTTAATTTATAACACTTTCAAGTATTCATTTTTATCCTGAAGCCAAAATTAACATCCAATATTATAAACGATTATTTTCATCGAGGGTCAATATAATAAAAAAATGAAGGGGCAAGAATGCTTGTCGCGCATTAATTGTTGCTATTACTATAAAATAAATAGTTTGGTTTTTGAATGTACCTAATTGTCCTTCCGTGTTGCAGCCCCAACAGTAAACATTCCCCCATTCGTTGACAACTAAAGTATGGCAAGCACCACAAGCTGCTTTTTTAAAAACGAAGGCTTCCAATCCTGGAATGTGCTCTGAAATTAAAAAAAAAATTCTTAGTTCAAAATCTGAATTGCAAAATATCTGATCTAGATATCGTTCAATAAATATCTTGTTAATACCTAATTTTTTCTTAATTTCTTTCAAGTGTCCCAGTTGTCCAAAATCATTATTTCCACAGGAATAAATTTGTCCATCTCGAGTAATAAGTATTGAATAATTTTCACCACAGGCAACTAGAATAAATACATTTTTAGATATAAATGGGAAGAAGAACTCACACCAATCTGGTAGTTCATAAAAATTATTACTTTGTTCGACTTCAGTAGCTTTTGCAAAAATGACTTCACGAGGGGTAAGAATATTTTCTTCCTCGATTCCACCAAGCCCGAGTTCTCCGTTGACTGTGCTTCCCCAACAAAACATGTTTTTGTCCTCTTCTGGCGGGGACTGTTCTATCAAATTAAATTCACTGTCCAAACGACGTTTCTTCGACCAGCTTGCCTGCATTTTTATTTATTTAAGTCGATAAAATCCAATTTTCTGGTTTGGTAACAGTAATTGGTGAAAATATCAGGGTGATCGCAAAGCTTCATTTTCAAAGTTCCCTGATTTTCCCCTGAGTATTTTTTTATTTTCCCTGACCATCAATATTTAAAGATCAAAATTGTAATCTTGTAACATTTTAATATTCTCAAGGCTGCAACAGCCTAATTTAATGGGAAACCGTGAAAAAGTGACCTATTTAAACAGACAAAAGTGACCAAAAGTAACAACTAATTTCTAGCCCAAAAAGTGACTAATGTGCATTAATAATGTGAATAATATTCTAAAGCCCCTATATCCAATCCCTGAAGCTCATACAAAGAAACACCAACTCATTTAATACCAGAGGGTCAATGCAATTCCTCATCATGAATATTCTTTTGATTTTAAACGAATTCAAAAGAATTCGATTATTAAGACTAACAAAACAATTCATGTTAAATTCCAAAGAATTCGAATGAATTGGAAAAAATGTATGAAATCGAAAAAATTCCATTGATTTCAGTAAGGTTCGAGTGAACTTAGAGGAATTTGAGGAAAGTGAGAAGAATGCAATGTATTGTATAATAATTCAGGGCAAATAAAAGAAAAATCAAGTTAATTTAAAACAATTCAACAATATGAAAAAACTGATTAAATTAATTTAGAAAATGAATTAAAAAAATTGAAAAAATTAAACATATTCCATTGATTTCAGTAAAAGTGGAGTGAACAGAATACAGAAAAAGTCAACAGAACTTGAGTAAATCGAAAAAACTTCAAAAAATAAAACCAATGAATTAAATATAATTCGAGTGAATTTAGAGAAATTTAATGGAAATAAGAAGTATTGAATTAAATTCATAAAAATCCAAGCGAATTGAAAGACATTCAAAAATATTTAAAGAACACATTGAATTCATAAAATTTGTAGTGAATTTAGAACAATGTAAGGAAATTCAAGAGAATTTGATAAAATGCCTAAGAATGTAAGGAGAGTTTAAAAGACTTCAGGGCGAATAAAAAATTTTATTCATTCAAATGAGTAGAATTTTGTGAATTTGGAAGAATTTAGAAGAATGCAGGGCGAATTAAAAAAATCAAGAGAAACCCAAATAATGCAAAAGGATTCAAAAGAACTCCAGTAATAAAAATTCACGGTTACATCCAAATTAATTCAAATGAATTGAAAAAAAAAATCCAAAAAATTCAAAACATTCCATTGATTTCAATAAAATAGAAGTGAATTGAATTCAGGACGAATTCGACAGAATTGAAGTAAATTAGAAAAAAAAATTAAAGAAATAAATGAAACGACGAATTAACTGAAGATCGAGTGAATTTAGAAGAATTTAAAAGAATGGAGAAGAATTCGATGAAATTCACAAAAATTCAAGGCAAATTTTGAAAAATTCAAGTGAACTGAATATATACAAAAATATTTTTAAAAAGTAATTTAATTCGTTGAATGTGGATTGAATTAAAAAAATTCCTAAGAATTTGAAGAAATGCCCAAGAATTCAAGGTGAGGTTAAAAGACTTCAGGATGAATTAAGAAAAAACTCAAATATAATCCACTGAACTGAGTAGCATTTAGTAAATTCAGAAGAATTTAAAAGAATTCACGGATAATTAAAAAAATTCAAGAAAATACCAATAAGTTCAGAAGAATTAAAAAGAATGTAGACAAAATTAATAAATATTTAAGGCGAGTTCCAAAATAAATTCGAATGAATTGAAAAAAATTAAGAAAATAAAAAATATTTCATTTATTTCAGTAAAATTAGAGTAAATAGAATTATGGGCAAATTCAACCAAATTTAAGTGAATTAAACAACAAATTTTAAAAAACAATTAAATAGAATTCAAGTGAATTCATAAGAAATAAAAAGAATTCGAGGAAAATAAAAAAAAAGAAATCCAAAGAATTAAAAAAGAATTCAGGATAAAGTAATAAAAACAGTAAATTCCAAATGAATTTTGAAAAAATCAAAATTGTTTAATTGATTTCAGTAAAATTGGAGTGAATTGAGAAGAATTCAAGGGAATTAAAAAGAATTTGATGAAATTCATACGAATCTAACATGAATTAAAAATCATTCAAGTTAATGGAACAACATTTTCAAAATCCATAAAAATTCCATTGAATTCAGATAAAACGGGGGAAATAGAATCAGTGAAAAAAAATCTGATGAAATCTATAGAAACTCAAGGTGAAACCCAAATGAATTGCAAAAAATATTTGACCAACTCTTCAAATCTTTGAAACCCTACGAAATCCCTCACTTTTTATGATTAAATTCTTTGGAATCCATTAAAATATGATAAAATCCCGTGAAATTATATGAAATTTGATTATATTTCCTGAAATTCTGAAAAATTTATGAAATATCTTGGGAGTTTTTAAAATTCCTTAAAATCTAAAATATTTAAAATCGTTTGGGATCACTTCAAATGATTGAAATATATGAAAAATATCCTAAAATATTTAGAATCCTTTAAAATCCTTTGAAATCCCTTGCAATTTTTTGAAGCTCTCATAAATTACATGGAAATTTTTAAATTTCCTAACTCTTCCCTGCCCTTGCGACCACCTTGAATATCAAATATCCTACTTAAGCGGGAAGGGACACTAATAAATTTTGTATCAATTGCAATTTTTGGAATATATTTTGTCAATTTTGATAAAAAAAAGTGGACCAAACCAAGAAAAACATACATAATTAATTACCAAAAATGTTTTTACATTCTTTTAATGCTACACATTTATAAAACCTTTAGAATGTAATTCTATGAAATTTCAGGAGTGTCTCTAGATAAAATATTTTTCACAGTTAAAAAAAAAGTATCAGCACAATTGTTACTTTATTATATTAAATATTAAAATTGAAAACTATTTTATATTAAAATCAACATCAATTATCAATTTGCAAACATTAAAAGATTGCATGCTTCAAATAAGCAAAAATGAAAAACCATGCTTGTGTTATCTGATTGGCAATAAAATGTAAAATTAATTACAATGATAATTTTCTTAAAATAACATGACCATGAAAACCGACAACCTTCGAATAATGTGAAAATGTAGGATAATAATTGAATTCGATAATAAATATCAGTGCATTTTTTGCTATCAAAAAGGTATTTATTTTAAAATTATATGAATTTATTTTTCAAAGCAAACAAGTTTCATATGTATATCTACAGATTTAAAAATAAGCAAAGGGCAATAATATTACGATGATTAAAATGGTATACATGCAAATAAGTCCTAATATTTTCGAAATTGGAAGACAAAATAATGTATAAATGTATGATTTTTATAACTAACCATATCCAATATGATGCTTTCATAGTTCACTAGGTTTCAACTCATCGGGAATAAACAGATGGGATTATTAAAGCACGCGGTTAATCCTAGAAATGTTTTTGAAATTTAGAGAAAAAGAGACTTCAGAAAATGTTGGAACTAAACTAATTTACATTTCTGAATCATCAAAATTTCTATACACTTATAGAAAAATACAGTTTATATTGCTGGAAAACATTCCTTACTAAAATCAGAATGAATCATTTGTTATGGAAAGGTTTCAAAACACAAAAATTGATCAAAATGCTTATAAAAGCTGAAAATTTAACAAAAATATGAAATCATTGCAACAAAACTTGACTGGACTTGCTAAACTTAAATTTCTTTAATTTACTTGAAACATATTTTCCCAGTGATCCCAATCACCCAATGATCCCACAAGATTAGTAAGAGTCGATATTTTTATGAAACAATTTAAAGATTATTATCCAAAAAGAGGTTAGGTTTGTTGTTCTAGCACTTTCTGGGTTCCACACACCAGTAACACAGTTTCAACGTATAATTTGCATTCAAAAAGTGTGTGTGTGTGATTAGAACATCAGATATGAATGTACAAAAAAAGCAAGGCAAAGCTTTCATTTACCATTCGGCATGGCTCCATGATGAAGATGAAATTATTTTACTCACATTTTCTGTTTATTAAACTGACTTCACCTGAGTAATAAAACTAAAATTAGATAAAAAAGCCATTCTGAGTGTTACAACGAAAGAAACCAACCGCGCCGTCACTTTTCCACAAACTGTCACACATCTGTCACATATCCACACATGTCCACACATTAGGCTTGTTCTATATCCGTGGGTAGCAAAGGTAGCAAAACACAAAGCTTCTAGCAAAGTTGTTAGAAGTTGTTATGCCACTTTTGTGACGTTCAGCAAGGTAAAAATGGTTATCTGGAATTCAAAAATCAAGAATCATGGTGGACTCCAGAAACTCATGAGAGTGAAAGAGACAAATAGATCTAACCGTCTCTTTCACTCTCATGAGTTTCCGTCTTAGATGATGGTGGAAGATTCATCTACCATTTGATTAAAATCCGATAACCTATCGGAAAACTTCCTGAAATCTTTTTCTTTCATATCGAAAATCTTATTTGACATTTCTATTCTAAAATGTTTACTTTTGTCTGCTAGAGCGCTACTTTTGTTCCTAATAACCTAAAAATCTTTATTTTTATTACTTTTTTTATTCTTCTTTTTTCCTCTTTTCTGAACCAATTTTTCTATAAATAACACAAAGAAACTATAAACTCCATTCCTGTTAAATTCCAGCTGCTTGTCTTCGTCAATAATATTCTTTCGAATTCGTTAAATATATAAAAAAAAAAAAGAGTTGAAACTATTTCAAATTATCGCGCGCTTTAGTCAAAGCCTGTGTATTTTTAGGTTATTACTGCGCATGCCAGAGATTCCGCATCGCTGTGGATCACTGAGCTGCGCGAAACTTTAAATTGGGTAAATGAAAATTTTTTTTTTATACAACCTAATAATAAATTGCATTTATTTAATTCATAACGCAACGTTAAAAAGTTAGTCATTTAGTTTTAAAATAAAATTTTTAATATTTTCAGTACTGGTAAGTTTTTCTTGCGCAGTTCTGATTTTCTATTTTCAACCAAAAAGACGAATTTTCAAGAAAATACAAGAATTTTCAAGAAAATAGTTTAATTTTCATCCGAAGCATGTCAATAGTCAATAGTTAAATTTTTCAGTTAAAACAAAATTATTTCTACAAAAAAAAATTTCAACAAAATAGTTAAATTTTTAACCAAATATCTGCCCGCTGCGCGTGCACAATCGCAACGAAGATATGTTTGTTTCAATATCACTGCAGTACATTATAGATTGTAATAATATACATTTATTGAAATGATACATTTTTCAGGGTAGCTGCGAATAAAGATAAATGCCAAAAATAAGGAACAAAGACGAAAGTAATCATAAAAAATAAATGTTGTACTTTATTTCGAATAACTAAGTAAGCAATTCCGGATCAAGTACAGAAATTAATATAATTTAATATAATAGAGTCTATTTCCCAAATATCGGGGAAGTGGGAAGACTGAAGGCAACAACCGAAGGCCAATATCAGTAACATTATCGTTTCTCTAACCGGGGATCAGTTTTGTGTTCATCAATAATTTGAATTTAATTATAATTGCACTGGGCTGATTTGAGTTCAGATTTTAATTTTACTAAAAATTATACTACTTTTTAGTAATTGTAATGTTGCATTTCAAACTTATCTCAATGATATTTATTTTGATTGAGAGATTCATTCAATTTGCGTTTACTTTTTCCTGTCCAGTAAATTGCGCGAAATGCAACAAACGATCGATTGTCTTTGAAAATGGCTCAAATTGAAGTGTTTGGCATGTAGATTGTAGATATGCATTTAAAAATAAAATTTGCCAGGTCATTCTGATGTTTTTTGTCATCAAAGATGGAAAAATAAGAAAAATGAGGAAATTTCGTATTTTAGATTACAGTCCTGAAAGGATTTCTGACTGACCGTTTATTTTTTTGAGAATTACTCATACTAAATTAGGTATTGATGCACTTGGCACGTGCATTAAAAAAGTGCTATCTTATTTCTTTTTTGTTATCATAGGTTGAAAATTTAAAAAAAATGGAGAAATTGGGTTTTTTAAATCATTATATGCTGGGAGCTTTTCTATCAGTACAATTTTTTCGAAGATGCCTCAAATTGAAGATCTTGTCATGAAATTTGCATTAAAAAAATATAATTTGTTATGTCTTGGTATTGCTTTTTTGTTATAAGCTTGTAAAAAATTCGCAAAATTAGGCAATTTTGTTTTTTAGATTAAATTAAAAGTCTTGGTATGTCGATGTTCATTAAAAAATAAAATTTTCTATATTATAATTACGTTTTTTATTATCAACGGTTTAAAAATAATAAAAATGAAGGAATTTCCTTCTATAAACATTGCGAGGAGGATCCGGAAACCCTGTGGAGCAATATAAAAAAGGCGGTAAAGACAGCCGCGAAACTGACGATAGGTTTAAAGAAAGTAACAAAAAGCAAACCATGGTTTGACGAAGAGTGCAAACTCGGGTATGAAAAACGTCGGAAGGCCAGACTAATTAGTTTACAAAATAAGTGCGATCAAACACATAAGAAGTATCTCGAGATTAGTAAAAGTACAAATATGCTCTATAGATCCAAGAAAAGGGAGTGGGAAAAGAATAAAATACTAGCAATAGAAACGCATAATAAACAGAATAACCCGCGCGAGATGTACAGGGGAATCAATTTTATAAGGACAGGCTTTCAAAGTAGAACGGAAGTAATGAGGGACGAAAATGGCAATCTAGTAGCCGATGCGACAGAGAGACTGAATTTATGGAAAGACTATTTCGATAAACTATTAAATGTACGCGAAGCCCCCGTTGAAGGTAATCTCAGCGAAATCCACACTGCTGATCTATTAATTGATGATCCTGCTGATATAGAAATAAAAATGGCTATAAAGAAGTTGAAAAATAACAAAGCCGCGGTCATCGACGACCTACTGTCAGAACTGATAAAAAATGGAGGCCCTTGCCTCACAAGACAAATTATTAAATTAATACGCGCAGTTTGGAAAACAGAACGCATGCCGGAAGAATGGAATACCTCTATCGGTATTCCCATCTTTAAAAAAGGCGATAAAACTGACTGTAACAATTATCGGGGAATTTCACTTGTATCTTCGTGCTACAAGATCCTGTCTAATGTAATCCTAAGTAGACTGACTCCTTTTGCCGAGGAAATCATTGGGGATTACCAGTGTGGATTCCGCCGAAACCGATCTACAAGCGATCAAATGTTTACAATTAGGCAACTGCTAGAAAAAAAATGGGAATTTAAAGAAGTAGTGCATCAGCTATTTATCGATTTCAAAAAAGCTTACGACTCTATTATACGCGCACGAATGTACTGGATCCTAGAGTTCTTGGGTGTACCAAGAAAATTGGTTAGACTTATTGAAATTTGCTTAAGCGGCAGTAGGGGTAGAATACGCCTAAACGGTAGTTTATCGAGTTCTCGATCCGCGATGGCCTGAAACAGGGCGATGCACTTTCGTGCGTCCTTTTTAACTTGGTTTTAGAATACGTGGTTAGGCAAGTGCAGGCGAATCCGACCGGTGCTACCCTCAATGGGATAGTACAAATTCTTGGATATGCGGATGATCTCGACTTACTAGGGGATGATAAAGAAACGGTAGCTAAAAATGCAGAAATCTTGATCACAAAAGCCAAAGATATTGGCTTGGAAGTTAGCGAATCGAAGACAAAATATATGATCGTCGCCAGATCCGAACAAAGTAATCAAGACGGGGATCTAATAGCCGGAAATATGAAATTCGAAAGGGTTAGCGAGTTTAAATACCTCTGGTCTATTATAACTAGCGAAAATAAGATTAAAACGGAAATCAACGCGCGGCTGCACGCTGCCAATGGGTGCTATTATGCAGCAAACACATTATTAAAATCGCGATTGCTATCTAGAAACATCAAAGTAAGAATCTACAAAACAATAATAATGCCGGTCGTCATGTACGGGTGCGAAACGTGGGCGCTGACGAAAGGAGAGAAGAATAGGTTTAGAGTTTTTGAGAATAAAGTACTTAGAAAAATCTATGGTCCAAAAAGGGACGAAGAGACCGGCGAATGGAGAAAACTGCATAATGATGAGCTGCATGCTCTCTACGGGTCAGCAAATATTAATAGAGTAATGAAAGCGCGTAAACTAAGATGGGCGGGGCATGTAGCAAGAATGGGAAATGAAAGAACAGTGGCGCAAGTTTTAAGAGGGAGACCGATTGGTAAGAGACCCTTAGGCAGACCGAGAAACAGATGGGAGAAAAATGTAAGGGATGATTTAAAAGAACTAGGACAACTAGGACTAGGTTGGTGAGGCAATGAACTTTCGAGTTCGAACTGCTAATCTATAATAATAATAATAGACCACTATATGCTGGAAGATTTCCTGTTAGTCCAATTTTTTCCGAGATGGCTCAAATTGAAGGTCTTGGAATGGAAACAGAGCGAAACTGGAAAACTGAGAGTAAACACTTCCATAGGACGCACAACTATCAGTATAGTGGCGGCTATGCGGCCCATTTCGGGTCACTATACTGATAGTTGTGTTTCCTATGTAAGTTCTTACTCTCAGTTCTTGACATTTAGATGTGAATTGAAAAATAAAATTTGCTATGTCATACTGACCTTATTTTGTTATCAACGATTGAAAAATTATAAAATGTTATTTTTTAGACTTCTATGCCGGAATCTTTCGTCTCAGTTCGACTTATCAAAATACCTTTTATACGTGAGCTCTTACTCCTTAATAATTCCTTTCTTTTAGTTTTATAATGATGTGAATAAATTTGAAAAGAAAAGTTTTCATATAAAAACATGAGATTTTAAATGAAAAGTATTTTTTTTTTTAAGTGGAGTGTAACAAAAGTAATAAAGAATTTATTTCCCGTTAAACGCCAGTTTATATTGTATGAGCATTTTTATATGCACACTGAGAAAAATGGTTGTTTGTGTGAAACAAAAAATTTCTTCATCATATGATTGAAAGAAACAAACGTTTTGCCTGAATTAACAAAATATTTATTCAATTTTAATAAATGAAAAATATCTTTCTCATTGACTCAAACAAATTACTTGTTTAATATGATTTGTTACAAAATATATATACTGTAGCAAAGCGCGATATTATGCAAGGTGTTAGACAAGGATGCGTTATGTCCTCATGGCTATTTATTACATTCATGAACAAGTGTCTAAGAATGGCCCTCTTCGACGAATAAGGTGTGGATGTCGAAACAGTAATGTTAAGTGGGTTAGCATTCGCAGATGATGAGATTGTTAAGGCAGCATCAATCGAAGATTTGCAAAGAATTTCGAACAAACTGAATACAAGCATGAAGTGCATGAGCCTAAAAATTAACGTAAATAAAACAAAATTGACAAGTACGCAAATCTTGGTAGTCTATTAACTAGTGACAGAAAGATATGGGGTGTTAGATTAGGCGCATAAGCGAGAGTAAGAAGGTTATCGGTAGAGCACGACCCATTATCAGAATATTAAAAAAAGCTAAAATGGCAATACATATTTTTATATTTGTACCGACTGCGCTATACGTCAGCGAGACATAGACTTATTCGATATATGCTTATTTGAAAATATTGCAACTTACTTAATTTCCATTATTATGTTTTAAAGTTGTAGTGGTTACAAATATATTTTTCTAATTTTTTCCTGCTTCCTTTTTCAAGTTTGAACATTACACCTTTCTTTCCTATAATCGGTAGTAGACGAGTTGACGGTATTTTCTGATTAAGTTTCTTAACATGATCCTGCGTAGAGGTGGTGGTTCAGCAACCGGAGAAATAGTTTAAATTCGACGATTCGATTCAGAGGATGCATTGTGTCCACAAGTTTGCTCAATTTTAGTTGATGTGCATGTACTAGGCTAAAAGTTTCCGTATTTAATTTACCTACTTCAACTTGCAAAGACGTTCGATAACTCTTTTTTTAGTTAAGAATTTTCCCAGTACTAATTTTTTTTAGTAAAAATAATATTAAATTGAGAAGTAATAATCTATATTATACAGGGTGTTTTTTTTAACTTGAGACAACGAAATATCTCAAAAAATACGAATCCTACGGAAAAAATGTCCGGAATAAAAACTTTTTACTTTCGAAAGGGAAAAAAGATTTGTTGAAATTTACCCCACCCCCACCCCCACAGGAGGCAGGGGTGCGAGTAACTTTGTAATTTCAAATAGCAACCCCAATTTTTTATCACAGCTTCAGATTCTCCTTTACGAAATACGTATGTTTTATTTGGAAAATTTGTTTCGATTCGCGATAGATGGCGCTGCAATTGCGAGCAATGAAATTGTTGACACTACTTTTAGCTCTACCCAGGAATAACGACGCGGACGTAGTAGTTATCTATTCCCTTCAGGGTGCTTAATTTCGACGAGTCCCCTTGCCTCTCACCATCCATCAGGGTGCTTGAACTTTTGGCAACGGGACAGTAAAAGTGATAAAACTGTCGAAAACCATTCCCGAATGCAGTTGGTTGACGACAGTCGATTTTGGATGTAGACATTACATATCATCGAGTCTCCACTGTCTACAATCCTCGACGTCATTCCGGCCGAGCGATAATTGCGTCTGTCCGTGCTTAACGTTTATTCATTAGGAAGGTTGATTGTGTTCATTTGATTTGGGTGTGTTGGTTGCTTTCGTTTGGGTTATTGTTGTTGGTCACGTTCGTTTGAGTTGGTTTGGGTGTCGTTGTATTTCCTCATTACCTTACTTCATTACTTTTACAATGGAAATTCTATCTCAGCAACAGAAGATTGAAATCATTCTCATTTATAAAGAAAGTGGCAGGAATATCAATGATGCTCTCACGCTTTATGCTCAACGCTTTCCAGAAAGTGTTCCTTCACGCGCTTCTTTTTACCGGGTTGTCCGAAACTTCATCACTGACGGAAGTGTACAACCGAAAAAAAGGAAACGTCAAGTAACAGTTACTAGAGTTGATAATGAAATTGCAATTTTAGCTGCAGTCACTCGTGACCCTCATGTTAGTACTCGACAACTAAGTCGCGATTCCGGAATGTCTCTATCCAGTGTTTGGAAGGTATTAAAACGTAATAATTATCATCCGTATCATATTTCACTGCATCAAGAACTTCATGGAAATGATTTTCAAAACCGAGTGACATTTTGTCAATGGGCGGTTCAGCAGATACAAGGAAACCCGAATTTCTTTTTTCTAGTACTCTTCACAGACGAGTCGTCTTTCACAAGCCATGGTAACGTTAATCGGCACAACATGCATTATTGGAGTGTAGAAAATCCACATTGGTTGCGTGAAGTTGAGCATCAGCGTCCATGGTTCGTGAACGTTTGGTGTGGAATAATTGGAGATCAACTTATCGGTCCGTATTTTATTGATGGAACTTTGAACGGTCAAAAATATCTTGACTTTTTAGAAAATCAACTTTCAATATTGCTGGAAGACCTAAGCTTGGAAGTGCGATTCAACATGTGGTTTCAACATGACGGTTGTCCAGCACATTATGCGGCAATCGCGAGGAAAGTACTCAATCGCGAATTCAATGGACGATGGATCGGTAGAGGAGGTCCAGTAGATTGGCCTGCCAGATCGCCAGATCTTACGGCGTCGGATTTCTATTTGTGGGGTTATCTAAAGAATCGCGTGTATCAAGAAGTGCCCACAACTCGTGATAACATGATCGAGCGAATCAGGTCTGCTTGTGCACAAATATCACCAGACACAATTCGCAGTTGTGTGGAATCGTTCAAAGCTCGGATTAACAAGTGCATCGAAGTGCGAGGACACCATTTTGAGCACTTATTGTAAAATAATTAATCGAAATCAAGCATCCCGGTGGATGGTGAGAAGCAAGGGGACTCACCGAAATTAAACACCCCGAAGGGAATAGACAACTACTACGTCCGCGTCGTTATTCCTGGGTAGAGCTAAAAGTAGTGTCAACAATTTCATTTTTCGCAATTGCAGCGCCATCTATCGAAAATCGAAACAAATTTTCCGAATAAAACTTACGTATTTCGTAAAGGAGAATCTGAATCTGTGATAAAAAATTGGGGTTGCCATTTGAAATTACAAAGTTACTCCCACCCCTGCCTCCTGTGGGGGTGGGGGTGGGGTAAATTGTAACAAATCTTTTTTCCCTTTCGAAAGTAAAAAGTTTTTATTCCGGACATTTTTCCCGTAGGATGCGTATTTTTTGAGATATTTCGTTGTCTCAAGTTAAAAAAAACACCCTGTATATTTTTTAATATTTTAGGAATTGCGGATGGGTGAAAAATCCAGAGATATTTTACATAGGATTTTTATTTCATGTTGTAACCGTATATTTATTCCCTTAACATTGTTTATACATGATACCCAAAACCGTTCACTAATTATTATATACCAAAAACCTTCCACTCGATTATTATATATGGAATTTGTCGTATACAGATGTTTCTATACAGATTCTTTACTAATTCGATACCAGTTGTAAACAGTCAAATAGTCCAGCTTGCTCTATATTGGGATTGGTGCAGCCTACTGTAAAATATAAAAATGTAAATAATGAAAAAACTACCAAAATTTTGGTAGCCCTTTATATGAAACGCGGATAACTAAGTAAGACAAATATCATATATTTTACTTACGAAAAGCCTCTTGTCTTGATTGGAATGGTTTATCTGTTTGTGCATATTTACATCCAAACAGTAGGGAACCTGAGGTCAACGCTGGGTTGATGCAATATACTGTAAATCAAATTAGTGATTAATTATTGGGTCGGTCAGAAAGTTCGTTTGGATTTTTTAGTAAACTTCAAAAGTTAAAATTATAAATATAAAGAATACCTGATCAATGATATATATGTACCATTGTTTTCTGTGACTTATCGCGACTTGTGCATATACCATTCATTTATATGTATTCTTCTTTATATTTAATCTTAACATTTGAAGTTTATCAAAAATGATTTAGTGTAATTTATTGTTATTTTTTTTTTGTTCTGAAACAATAAATCTGAATTCAACTAAATTTTGATATACTCACCCATAGCTTGACCTGCAGTTAGATATGTAGTTTTCAGTTCAGCGTATGTCTCACATTTACTACTGTACACGAAGCAGCAGAGAAAAACAAAAATTATAACTCTCATGACTGCTAAAGTTGAAGAACTTTTCAATAAAACAGCTTCTAAAGCTATGCGACAGAAGAACTGAATATTTCTTCAGTGCGAGACGCTTTAAATACCAAAAAATATGCCTGCCGCGCAGGCACATTGTCATCACGTGCTGCGAGCGCAGCTTCGCGCTCGGTTACTCATTCTTTGTTATTGGAATGCTTGAATGAAACTTTATCAAGGACATCTCTTTTAGATCTCATTATTTGTATGCATTTTCATATTCTGAATTTTCTAAGTAATTAGATATAATTGAAGATTAAATTGCTCAAAGTTCTGTAAGCTTTGAGGTACATATTCTCATCGTGACACACGCATACGCGTTCGATTTTTGATAGACATTTTCAAATTTATAATTAATTTTTGAATTACCTTATTACAGTCATAGTAAATCCCAGGGATATATTATTTATCTGAAGTTGGATAAAAATGTTGTAAACAATTGACAGCTACAATTATCCGACGATGGATAATCTTTATACTCCGCGTGATAAAAATTATCTTCAGTCGGATAATTGTAGATTTTAATTGTTTGCAGCGTTTTTATCCAACTTCAGATGAATAATACCTCTGAGTTTTACTGCGATAAAAAGCTACAATCCTTGCTTGAGACAATCTTTTCTATCTTACGTTGTTATATGCTGAAAATAGGAATTTTGTTTTCATATTATTTTTTATGGATAAAACAAAAACATCATGCAAAAACTTTTCGCAAGTCCTATACAAAATTTGTTCAAATAAATTTTGTAGGAATTTTCAAAAGCTGTATCTCCTTTTTGATTTTTTTCCCATAGTATTTTCAATAAATTAAACCAAAATGAAAAGTACTATCTATAAATGGTTGAAAGGAAATTTTGCAGGACTGTTTAGAAGCTGCAACTCATCGTTTGAAGTTTTTTCCACATCTCACGTCGTTTGGCTGAAAATTTGAATATTCTATTTTTTGCATGGTATTTTCGATAAATAAAATCGAAATGACAAATCCTATAAAAGAATAGTTCTGAAAAATATCATAGAACTTTTCAAAAGCTATAATTACGTCCTGAGACTTTTTCCCATATTTTGCGTCGTTTAATCCATTTGAATTTTCGATTCCTTTTACAGTATTTTCGAAAAATAAAATCAAAATATCATGTCTTATCAAAAAAAGGTTGAGGGAAAAATTATAGGTCTTTTTCAAAACAAGAATTCTGAACTGAAACCTTTTACTTATCTGTCGCCGTTTGGCTCAAAGTTAGAATGTACAATGCATAAAACCTAAAAAGCAAGTCCTATTGAAAGATTTTTGAAACTAAAATTGTAGGTATTTCGAAGGGCTTCAATTCTACTTCCATCATTTTTTCACGCACCTGTCGCCGTTTGTCGTAAAAATGGAATACTCGATGTTCGAATAGCATTTTCGATGGATAAAATCAAGACCGTTGGTCACAGAATTTTTTCTTTTAGGACCTAAAGAAGTGTGCTGAAGCTCGATTCGGCTCCAGGGGGTCTCAAAACGTGAAGATCCGATGAAAAACTGTGGTGTCAAATTTCGGAAAATTCTAATGCTTTCACAATCATAAATTATGCGAAAATGTAATCAATTAAAACAAATTTGTATCACATCTTTGGGTGAACAACATTTGTCTATAAATTTTTTGTTGTTGTACTTTTGTCGTTTTTGCACAAATTATTCATTTTTTTTTTCAATGTTATTTGTACGATTAAACCCAAAACCACACGTTCTATCTAAAGGTTTTTTTTGTTTGTTTTTACGTGTTTTTCAAAATTTGTATTCAACCATTTTTTTCGTAGCTTGTGTTGTTTTTTCAAAAATTTTAAAACAAAAACTACGCTTCCTATCAAAACGCGTCTTATCAAGAACGATTTTTCAATCCTAAAGATATATTTTCAACCGAGAAGAAGAATTTCGTACGAAAAAAGATACATTTCTAAACATATAGTGCAATTTTCATCTGAAAAAGATCAATTTACCACCAAAGACGGAATAGTAAAATTGCCAGTTAAAAAAATAAATTTTCAATAAAAAAAACGAATTTCTAATAAAAGACATAAATTTTTAACAATATAGTTAAAGTTTCAGCTGGAAAAGATACATTTTCCGCCAAAAATAGAATAGTTAAATTTTCAGTTAGAAGAATTAATTACAAAAAAGCGAAGTTTCAACAAGAAAGTTCATTTTTCAACGAAAAAGGTAATTTTTGAACCACAAGATTACTTTTCTATACAAAAAAAAAAAAGAATTTTCGAGAAAATAGTTAAATTTTGAATTAAGAAGAAATATGTTCTGCCAAAAAACGCGAATTTTCAATAGAGCACATACATTTTCAACTTAAAAGTATAATTTTTCAACCAAGAATGGAATATTTAAAATTCCGGTAGAAAATTAAAAAAAAAAAGAATTTTCAACCAAATAATTCAATTATCCGCTAATGAAATGAATTTTTAACCAAAGTGATGAATTTCGAACAAAGAAGATTCATTTTCTACACAAAAAAAAGAATTTTCAACCATGTAGTGGAATTTTCAAATAAAAATAGATATAAATTTTTAACAAAAAATGGAATAGTTAAATTTTTAGTTGGAAAAATCAACTTTCATGCAAAAAAATTACTTCAAAATATTCAAATTACTGACAAAAATATCAATTTTACAATGATTCAGTTAAACTTTCAACCTTTTATAAAAGGAATATTTAAATTTTCAGTGAGTTAATTTTCAACAAAAAACACGAATTTTCAACAAAACAGTTACATTTCCAACCTAATAAATGAATCTTCAACAATATTTTTTTTCAACAAATTAAATCAAATTTTAACCAAGTAGTTGTATTTTCAGCCAAAAAAGATAAATTCATAACGAAAAAATAATAGTTGATATTTCAGCTGAAAAAGATTGTATTTTTAAATTAAAAACCATTGAATTCAACCAAAAAATTCGAATTTTCAACAAATTAGTTGAATTTTCATGTAACAAAAGAGATTTCTGAGATTAAGCAAGAAAAAAAATGTCATCCAAATTTTCGAATTTTCAAATAAAAAATACGATCTTTCTACAAGACAGTTGAATTTTCAACCTGAAAGTATGGCATTCGATAGCTTTTCGTCATAAACAATGAAAAATAAAATACATAAGTTGTACTTTGAAACGTTCATTCAATAGACAATAACTTTATTGCCCAGTATTCAAAATATTTAGTGAATTACACTTGTACTTTCTTATGAATAAACTATAAAAAGAAAACAATTTTTCATTTACTTAATTTGAATTTTCCCGGGACTTTGAATGGAGCAGCCGGCGTCACCTTACGGTAGCTATCGTTATTATTTTAAAATGGCGTTAAGAGACTCTTAGTTCACTCCACAATTGTGCGCGGCGTCGTGAGCGTTTTCTATTTTCGTCGTGGTGATGGTTTCTTGTTCATATCAGTTCGTGATTCACATTCACCCCACTCCCACTTATCGTCCACGAGCGGGCGGGCGGCGGCCATATTATCAGTGAGGTGTCAGTATTTGTTCAACGTGACGGGATTTTTGGGTGTGGATCTGACGGTTTCCTCTGGTTCTCAACCCCGGATACAGTGCAAGTGGCATCCTGTTCTTTTTGAATGAGTGGTACGTGTTTTTAAAAATTGGCTTTAAAACCTGTTCCAAGTAAGTCCCTAAGCGCAATGGAAATCCGTCGCTCGGGCGGCACCGAGCGCGTGAGACAGCGATAAGTCACACAATACTCTTTTTCCCATGCCGATTTCCGGAGAAACGACGACAGTTCAACTCCGTTTACATACCCGACAGGTTGATTCCCGATCCTGAGTAATTTTTATCTCAAACCGTCTTCCCACGTCGCGATTCTGAAATATAGGTTACCTCGCGAAATCCTCGCATCGCCCGCGGGCGATTTTCAATCTTACATTTCCTTAACGGATGCTAAAGATCGAGGGTAGGAAATCGCGTCATGATTCAAGATTTTATGGGTAATGAGAAATTTGTGGGAAAATTCGGGTGGCGTGAGTTTGTGGAATGTTGACACTTTTGTCGAAGATGCGACACTTAAGCATTGAACTATACCCTGATCCACTTTTTGCTACTTTTTTGGGTCTAAACTCTAATGTTACCTAAATTCACAAATTGTGTGGAAAAATTTCATTAGATTAACTAATTTTATTCTTTTTATTTTAGTTTTATTTATAGAAGTTAATATTGCTAATGAGCAATCGATAATTGTATTCAAGCATTTATAGGAAGGAGCGAAGATTTCCTTTTTTTTTCTAGAATTATTGATAACTTTTAAAATATAGAGAGGAGTTAAAGTCAGGATAATGTTGGTCACTCAATAACTTGAAACCGAATTGAGTTTTGCTGATTCGTATATTTTATTTCCTTTGATAAGTCCAGTTTTAGTTTTCTGGATCCTCTATTTTGTTAATAGTAAAAAGTAATAAAGGATTAAAAGGATTCGAGGAAACCTAGTGGTTCGAAATTTAGAAAAGGAGGATAAGTTTAAAAAAATAGGATATTACTGAAAAATTAGAATGCTGTAACTTTTGAACTTTCTCATTTGAATCCATGAAATTAGAAAACTCCGTTAATTTTTTATGTATCATTAAAATTCGGATATTAAAAGCGCTTTCAAAGAATTAGACTATCTTATAATATTTATACACCAGTAAATTTTACAGATCCATAATACGTATGTTTAACGGTAAATTCTTTTCCTCTTTGGAATCTCACCAGGAGTAAGGAAAAAATTTCTTTCCCAGAATTCCATCGATCGTCGATCCCTTGCCATAATAATGTCACACAATTGATTCATTCCCGTGTTGCAAACAATTTTGTCACGCACGTTTTACGTTTAATTTTCAAGATAAGGGGGACAGTGTTTGCGATAATAATTAAATCGCCGCCAGCAAATTCCGACAGGTATCAGTGGACATGTCGAGCCAAGAAATGACCTTGGAAAGTGAGCCAGAACAGTTAGACTTTAGAGATAGTAGTTTCTGTTGCAACGGTAGGCTCAGGGGATCTCCTGATGTGATTGAGAAAAAGATAGAGCATCTTTAGTTTAGATTTTAGAAAGTGGGATATTTCGGGTTGGGAAGAATTTCTAGAATCTGAGACCTGGAGAATCGATATGGGTTTTTTCGAGTCATGAATTTTTTGTGGGAATTATCAATGGGGTTTCTAAATCTGACCTTTTCTTACAACTCCAAGATGATGAATCACTGGTTTAATCAATGGGAACGGTGAAAGGGGTTTCAATGATCGAGTCTTATGATCACTAAATCCGTTTTAATAAATTAATTTGTTTAGTATGTGACAAAATCTTGGAACCTTTTTTATTTTAAATTATTTTGACATAAACGGTTTCCGATTTTTTAAGCTTTTGAATTTTAAAATGAATTAAATTCCCCCTTTCTCGGGTTTTCGCTTAAATGTGAACTGAATGAATAGATCCCAATAAGAAATTCTAACTATTTTGGTTGAAAGTTCATTCATTTTTGTAAGAAATTCAGCTAATATATTTTTGGTTCAAAATTTAACTTTTGTTAAAAGATGATCTCTTTGGGTAAAAATAGAACTGTTTTGTTAAAAACTCGTCTTTTTGGTTTCAGAGTTTAACTATTTTGGTAAAAACTTCATCTTATTTGGTTGAAAATATCAACTATTACATTTTTCATTGAGAATTCATCTTTTTCGGTGGAAAATTAAAGCACTTGGTTGAAAGTTCAACTTCATTGTTAGAAATAATTTTGTTGTTGTTGCAGATTCATCTCCTTGATTGAAATTTTAATTAATCTGTTAAAAATTCGTTTTTTTAGTTAAAAAAAATTTTGTTAATAATTGAAAATTTAACTATTCCATTTTCGGTTGAAAATTGACTTTTTCTAGTTGAAATTCTACTATTTCGATGAAAATTCATGTATTTTTATTAAATTTCGTTTTTTGGTTAAAAAATTAATTTTCTTTAATAGCAATTTCATATCTTTGCTTAAAAATCAAAGTGCTTTTTATTTAAAATGAAAATATTTGTTGGTTGAAATATCAACCATTACATTTTTTGCTGAAAATTCATCTTCTTTGTTTTAAAAGTCAACTATTTGGTTGAAAGTAGAATGTATCTCTGGTTGCAAATTTTACTTCTTTCAATATTTTTTTTTCTTGAAAATGAACGTTTTTAATCATTTTAAGTTTATCTTTTTTATTTGAAATTTCTACTATTTTGATAAAAATTCATGTATCTTCTTGAACATTCGTTTCTTGATAAAAATTAATCTTTTTCAATAGAAATTTCATCTTTTTTGTTAAAATTGCAACTATTTTGCATTTAAAATTAAAATATTTGTTGGTTCAAGCATGATCTATTACATCTTTTGTTAAGAATTCATCTTTCTTGGTTAAAAATGCAACTACTTGGTACACGTTTTTTTTTGTGATAATTATTTTTTTTAATATCTGCAAATTTAACTGTTTAAAGTTTTGCTCATATGTGAATATTTTTTATTGAAAATTGATTTTTTTTAGTTGAAGATTCAAGTATTTGGCTGAAAACTCATTTCATGTATTTTGCTGAAAATTCGTTCTTTTGTGAAGAAAATTAATCTTCTTGGTTGAAAATGAACTTTTTTTTTCGGATGTTCAACTTTTTGAATCGCAAATTTTACCGTCTTCAAAAAATTCGTCTTTTTGGCTTCAAAATGTAACTATTTGGTTGAAAATTCAACTGTTTTTGGTTGAAGTTTGATCCTTTTTTATTGAAAATTCGATAATTTGGTTGAAAATTCATCTTTCTTGATTGAAAATGAATTTTTTGTTGAAAATGCATTTTTTCAAGTGTAAAAAGGCCACTGTTTTCGAAAACATTCGAACTCTTTAAATAAAAATTCATCTCTTTTGGTGGAACATCTTTTTTGGTTTAAAAATCAATTATTTTGTTGAAAATGCAATATATTTTCCGTTCATTTAGAAATAAAACTTTCGACAAACTTTTCGTGTCGGCAGACGTTTTTTGACATTGTCAATCAAAGGGAAAATTGTTCTCATGTGCGATCAACATCAACCTGCGTGGGGTGAATTCTAAAAGCTTATTTTAGGAAATAACAAATTGTAGCTACTGACAGTTCAATGCACCTGGTCCTAGATAAAAAGGAAATACTATACTTCAAAGCTTAAATACAGTTGACTCACGTCATGTGAATTTGCATTATAATCTTTCTCTCCTTTCCACGTGGACACTTCTGCACCATTATAACGTGCATACGTGCCTTTTGTGTCGAGGCAAATTGGTCATTCCTTCTCTTCATTGTATGAACTCCAATAGAATTACTGCGATAAATCCATCAGAATAAATTTTTCAAAGATTTCTGAGAAAAGTGGCATAATAATTTTATGTTTTAATTTCTCTATTTTCCAATAAGTATCTAATGTTTAAATTAAAACGTCCTGATAGTCTAAACAGTACTTCTAGATCTGTAGCTTTTTTTCTATTATGTATTTAATTTCTAGAAAGGTTAATTTAAGGAGTATTAAAAAAAGTTAATTATTACATAATAGTTTAACAACTTTCTTTAATATTTAAATTAACACTTCCTGAAAATGTAAATGTATTTCTAGATCTTTAAATTTTTATATTCTGTATTTAATTTCCAGTAAGTTTTATTTGGAGAGTATTAAAAAGAGTTACTTATTACGTAATAGCTGAACAGCTTTCCCTTTTATCAGTTTTTTGTTGTATTTGTTATCAGAAAATGAAAGAACCGGTTGTGGATGGTCAAAGTTATTTGTTGTAGAAAATCGTAATTAATAATGTAGAATTAATATGAATTCAATCGAAACTGAAATTAATTGATCGTAAATCATTTTTTAAACTTTTTTTTGTAATCTTTGATTTTTATCTGCAGATAATAGTAAAATAGGAAAGTGTATTACGATTAGAATTAGATTGATAGGCCCGTGATACTAGTTTTAAGTATACTTGTGAAATGTGAAATGGAATCAACTACACATTCCTTGTTATCTGTTGCAGGTTGACCGTCTGTACGAGTTGCAGAACTAACAGACACAATCGTCAAGATGCCGAAACAGGTATGTTAGAAAAGTTATTAATTAAATCTTTTTCAGGTTTATTCCCTAAAAAGAAAGGTATCAATCATGAATAATTGAATCGGTAAATGAAACGAAATATCATCAATTCCATTACCAAAATCACGGATTTATAAAGATAATTCGCTGATAGGAGATTTCACCGCAGAGGTTGTGCCGCACGTATATAATTATTATTATTATGACCCATTATCTTCTTAATACACTTTGCCGTAAAATGTTTATATGCTCGTTAACGTAGCCGAGATAGTACTCTTTATTACGTGTTACTTTGTATGAATGAGATGACCCCTTTTCCCTTTTCAAGGTGCGATAAACATTCCTTTATTTATTAGTTACAAGCCTTTCTTTAACAAAAATTTACTTATCGAGTGCGCATTTAATTTTTTTATCAAGAAGCTAAAGTTCAAGTTCTGAATAACGACTCGTATCTTATCGGAGATTTAAAATGTTAAAAATTTCATTTTTTTTTGTGATTCGCCTGTTTTTATTTGAATAGGATTATAGTTACAGTATTCGAAATTTGAAGGCTTCAGTGTTTCTGTACGTCACGATATTTAATAAATATTTGAACTTACAAACTTTTGAATCGTTGAAATTTTAGTACTTTTAAGTTCGACGTTTTTTTCTGTACAGTGTACGCTATCAAATAGGAATAAATATTTCTCCATAAATTCAGTTTCCATTACATTTATGCTTTATCTCCGAAAGTTTAAAATTTTTCTATTTAAAATTATCTAAAGGAAAAGAATTCCATTCAGGAAAGTTATTCAATTTGCCTTATATGTCTAAGAAAAGTGAGTTTTTCTTTTAATTTGTCTATCTCTTATAACTTTTTGGTATTTTAAATCAGATCTTTCAATAGGAATTTCTAGGTAGATTTTTGGAAGCATTTAAATTCCAAAGCTATCGAAATTCCTATTCTTCGTTCGTTCTTTAAGGAAGCTATAAATTATAGGTAATTTTTCAGTCTTATTTTTTTAGAAATTACGAAGAGACCGATTCAAATGAAATCTTATGTAATATAGATTGCTTGAAATTAATTTTATCAATTTCAAATTACAATTTTCGGTTTTTGTTCAGGATTGAAAAAATGAAATTGCTATATCTTTGAGGAATTTTTCATAATCAGTGAGAGTTTTTATTTGAATTAAAATAAAATAATTTGAGGATGATAATGATGCTCTCATCTTTGTAAGTCGAATCAGGATGACGTAAGAAGCAACGTAAGGAATAAGTTATTGTCTTTTTCCTTGCATGGTCGTGTGCATTTTATCAAGGCTTTTTTTTATTCTAGAACTTACGTATCTTAACTCTTAAAATAAATTCTTTTTTACGTTATAGAATATTTTATTTCTCAAGTTGATAGTAAAATTCAAAGCACGAAAACCTAAAGCTATTTTCTTGGCTGTAGAATTACAAAATTAAGGAATGTTTATTGTTTCGGGATTCCACTTTCAAATCTTATCAAGGATTTAAATAATTTACATTACAAAATTATTCATCCTTCAACTCATTCTTTTAAAATTGCTCACTGTTGAGCATTTTTCTAGAGCAAGGAATCAATTCGAAGGCTGGTATTATTTTTTGCAAACATTTTTATGAAATGCCTAGGCCCACAGAAAATGTTTATGCTACGGGCACGGAAGTATTTTAATTAATTATTTATTTACTGCTGGGTGTCTACTAACCGGGAAATATCCGGGAATAAAAATAAAACCTGGAATACAAATTCAAGCGTGAATATGACATTTAGTGGCTATTTTCAGTTTGTTTATCTATTAATAAAGATTAGCAATTTTCTGCACCATCAATTTGGCAAGTCCAAATTTCCAAACAAGTACTTTTATTTCATGATAAAATTTATTTCTCCATGATTCGAAACACTGATAAAAGAGAACATTTGAATTGTAAATGATTTTTTAATAATGACAAATAATTCTGTTCTTAAAATTTTACTACCCCAGTATCATTTGTAAGCTTTTAAAGAGATTAAAAAATAATTAAAAATGAGAAAATATAGTAGAAAATTCACCTTTTTGGATAAAAATGTAATTGTTTGGTTGAAAATTTATCTGTTTTGGTTGAGGATTAAACTATTTTGTTGAAAATTCGCATTTTCTGGTTAAATTCACCTATTTTTGATAAAAACATTTAATCTTTTTTAATTGAAAGTCGACTATTATATTTTCCCTGAGAATTCACGCTTTTTGTTTGAAAATTCTACTACATGGCTAAAAGTTGAACTGCTTTGTTGGAAATTCATTTTTTCTGGTGGAGATTCATCATTTTATTTGAAAATTAGTCTTTTTTTGTAGAAAATTGATCTTCTTGGTAGAAAAGTCATCTGTCTAGTTGAAGATTCAACTAATTGGTTTACAATTAACTTTTTTGTCAAAAATTCAAATCTACGGGTTGAAACATTAAACTTTTTGGTAGAAGATTCGTCTCTTTTGATAACAATTCAATCTTTTTTGTTTAAAAATACAAGTACAAAATTTTAAAAGATATTTCAAAAAATTTAAAACAATGTGTGGATTTTTGAAACAAAATTTAGAAGCGTTGCAAGATAATATACAATTTTTCTAAGATTAGTGAGCAATTTTGAAATGATTTTTTATTTTGAAAAATGAACTGTAAAAGAAAAATGAAAAAAATTTCAATACTGTTTGTTGTAACTGCTTCGTTATCAATTAATAATCTGTTTTGGTGGGAAATTTATCTTCTTGGTTAAAAATTAATGTTTTGGTTAAAAATGCAACTGTTTTTTTGAAAATTAATAATCTGTTTTGTTGCAGATTCATCGTCTATTTGAACATTCATGAAAATTTAACTATTCCATTTTTGGTTGAAAATTTATCGTTTTAAGTAGAAAACTCATCTATTTTGTTGAAAATGCAGTATTTTGACTTAAAAGGTTAGGAATTTAAAGCGTTTCTTATTGTATATGGTATGATACCTTAAATTAACTTTATTTAAAAGAATGTATTGCCCTATTATTTTCGTCAAAAATCACCCTATTTATCCTGTTTTGAGAGCAGTTTAGTCCGTGAAGCTGGGATATTAAAGTTTAAATTATTTTAATAAAAAATTTGGTTTTTCTAGTTCCACATTACAACTAACTACGCAAGTAAACGGAAGCCAATACATTAAATTTATAATGGAATCGAAATTTTTGAGTAGATACTTGTTTCTGTTGACATTTAAGGCCTCTTTTTGTGTAAAGGGTAGTCACTTTTCAGCTTCAATTAGTCACTATTATATCTCAGAATTAGTTTCCAATTAGAATACCAATTTGATATTTACAACCGGGAAATAACCGGAATTTGGTGGGCGAAGGTTAGTTGTCAATTAGTCGTCCTGTAATACTCCTGACCCAATCTCAATTCGGAATTTCTCGTACGTGTTTTACTCTATAGCTTTACTGACTACTCTATAGCTAGATTAAAAATCAGAAGTGATCAGAAGTGAAGTGTTCGAAGGAGGAAGATTCCGTGAGTCTTCATCGCACCCGGTATCCCCTCCTGATGCCGGTTGGGTCTCGAAGGGACCGGCTGAGTCACGTGACCCTGTAAGGTCTTTTATCCTTATTTTCCTCATGATTTGCTCTCTCTTCTGCCAAAATGGTAAAACAGCAAACAGAGACGAGGACGGCCGCGTCCATAAAAGCAGTGGCGTACCTCAAAAGGATCTTAAAATCTGTTGAGGTGCTCAGAGGAAAAACGTGATAAGTCCTATGTTGTAACATAGGACTTATCACGTTTTTCATCTAAGCGGCTAATTTCAAAATCTGAAGGCCTTAGGTTTAAACGAAAGTCTGAATACTCTCTAAAGTGAAGGTGTCTAAATTGAAAGCTTAGTCCAATTTAGAAACAACCATCACGATTCTAAGCATTCCAAATAATCTCAGAGGACTGATGCTCAAAAATTCGATTATAATTAATTTTCAATTGAATTAGATGATCTTTACTTTCTATGATTTTTTCCTGGGTTATTAAAAAATGCGTGGCCCCGTTTTCGATTATGTCTCGAAACTATCGTCAAAGATATATTTGCTATCGTCTGAAAACCTGTGACAGCTTCAATTCCTTTTCCTACCTTTGCCTGCCGGAAGTAGCAGGTAGCCTGCCTCAAGAAAGTCCATAAGAGTGAAAGAGAAAGACCATTCTTTCATCGTTCATCTCTTTCACTCTGGTGGATTTTCTACAGGCAGGCCACTGCTACTTCCGGCAGGCAAAGGTAGGAAAAGGCCTTGAAGCTGTCGCATTTTTGCCGTTTATCATGAAAAAGTCTGAAAAATTCAGGTTTATGAGATATATGAGGTTATCTAGATACACTGAACCCTGGATGCATGCACGGTTTCGGGCATGGCTTGCAGTGGCCTTCAACATCAATCCAGGGAATCCACACGTAATGATTACGGAGCCGTGTAAACCATTTACCTGGCGGATTTGGACGCATGCTAACAGCTGACGCGCTGAGAGTACTGCCCGTTTTGTCGCTACGACACTGTTGGTCACGCATGACTAAGCACCGCCTCTATTACCGTTCCACATCAAGAAAATGCCGAGGACTGAAATTCTACGAACGCCGTAAACCTAGTTTATTTAAGTCCAGAGTTCATTGTAATATATTCAATAATAATTATAATCAATGGAAAAGGCTCCAGCACTTTTAAATTTAATTTAAAAGACTTTTCAACTTAATCTTTGTGAAAAAAATAGAATTTATTTATTTATCATATTCTCTTAAAAATAAACTTGATAACAATTTTTAACTCAATTTCCAATATTCAAATTAACCTTCACCCATAAAGTGTATACACTGTACAAATACATACGTTATTTACTTCAATAAATTTAATGTTAAAAATTAAATATTCTCATTTTTCTTATCAAATATGTCTTCTCAATTTTTATAGATTTTTAAAAACTAGAAAGTTTCAGTTCAAGAGGCCAAAGAGATTTTTTCAAAGTTTTAACTAGATATCTGGAAAAGCAGTTTTTTCTCTACTGATTCAATTGAAGCAGCTGAAAGTAATGTGAAAATTTTTTGCAAACTTTTTAAATAATGGGTTTTTTTAAACTTACTTTAAAGTTTTATTATACCATTAAGCCATTTCCCTTCCGGCGTAGTTGTAACTTGTTCGGCGAGGAAGGGAGTAATGTGACGTGGGGGGTATAGATTTGTTCCGCAACACAGCTCCGACCCAGGTTGCTGATCAATCTCTCTAGCGATCACCCCAAGTGAAGAGCCTCACAAAATTGTTATGTGTGGTTCCCAACCTGGGCCCATTAGTATCCAAGGTCTTTGTTTCAGCTGTCATTCACTCTATTGTCACTTTGTTTACGAACTGTTTGTCGCCATACTTTTCTGTCCTGGCATACTACTCTAGCTTCCTTCACGTCCATGCATTTTTGCATGCAAGCTCTCGTCTTTCTATGGCTCACTGTAAAAAAATGTTTTGTGATATTTACAATTAGATTGTAATTTCACGAGCAGTATATTTTAAATTACAATGTATAACCTGGTAAATTTACCAATGTCGCTCCGAAATTCACGATCTACTCCAATTTCACCCCATGGAACAGTATGAAATAACTGTCCGATGTAAAATTACTATGTCTGACGATGGAAATTATTCGATTATAAATTAACACATTTTTTGGTAAAGTTGGTAAAGTGTGTAAACTTACATCTATTTCAAAATTTTCAAAACGAATGATAAATTAAACATTTGCATAATTAAAAACTATTTAGTCTTATATGTCTGCTCTGGGCGGAAATACATAAAGCTTCTATAAGAAGATTCAACATTTGTTCATTGCAGAATTTTGAAAAAATTTAACGGTATCTTTTTTCATAATCTAAATAATATTCAAACTAATTTTTAAAAAATATAATAAATCATCTCAAATTTAAAAATTTCCCAGAAACCTTCTGAATATCTTTGAAAAACATTGGAATTTATCCTATTTTTTTAATTCTGTAAAATGAAACGCATTGTCTTAAAATCTTTCAGATTCTTTCCTAAAGTTTTTGAAAATATTTTTTAATGTTTTGAAATATTTTTAAATGTTCTCCTAAAGTTTGTTTTTAAAGGAATAAATAATAAAAAAATTTCTTAGGAATCTTAAGACATTTTTTAAAATTCTTTCTTCATTTAAACTTAAACCTTTCAAATTTCTTTAAAAATGTCCATTTCTTGAAAAAATTTTAAAAAGTGTCTACATTTTTGTAATCTTAAAAAATCTCCATTTTGTTTTAAATGTTTTGAAATCTTTGCAAAATTTAAATTATTGTTGAATCTTCTCCAAAATTCCAGACCTTCTTAATATCAATTTTCGAAATCTTTTTAAATATTCTCTTCAAATCAAGTTCTTAAAATAAAAAATCATTAAAAAATGTTGCAGAAATCTTAAGAATATTTTTTTTATTTTCTTGAATCTTTTCAAAATTCTTGAAAAGCTTCTACAATTATTATTTAAAATATTCAAAAATCTACATTTTCTTAAAAATTTGTTATTTCTGAATCTTTTTATAATTTCTAAATTCCTCTTTAATTTCCTCGATTTTATTATATTTTTCAATCTTGTAATGTTAAAAAGTTTTTTTTTTAAATATTCTACATTCTTTTTCGAAATATGAAGAGATCTTTTTTTATGTTCTCCTCAAACACATGTTTGATATGAAAAAATCATTCGAAATTTTTCCAGGAACCCTAAGAATTTTTTTGATTCTTTTGAAACCGTGCAACATTTTTTAAAAAGCTTCTTTTTTTCGAAGCCTTGAAAAATGTACATTTTTTCTTCAATTTTGTAATTATCTCAAGATTAAAATTATTTTTGAATCCTTTTAAAACTTCTAAGTTCAATAATAGATCTCATGATTGCTTAGAAGGGGTGACGGAAAAATGTACTTTTTTAAATTTTATCATGTGTTTCGCAACCAAATTTATTTTCTGTAAATGTTATTAATTTTTTCATAATGTTTACCATTTATATTTAAAATTGGAAGTATAAACGAGGTGTTTTAAGCTCAAAATTTTAATTTCTGAGGGTTTTTTCATTAGATTCATAAGATTTCTCAAGAATCTTTTCGAAATTCGCGAAGATTTTAGAAGACTTGTAAAATTTCCAGGATCTCTGGCGAGATCTTAAAGTTAAACTGTATAGAAAATAAATTTGTTTGCCAAAAACATGATAAAGTTAAAAAAGGCATTACTTCCGTGAAAAAATGCATTAAAAAATTATTATTTGCATAATTTTTTAAGATTATTGAAGTAAAATATATTTATAAACATTTTAATAAATAAAAAAAGTGCAGGCAGCGAGAATCGAAAATGCAACCTTCCGGCTATGAAGCCGAAGCTCTACTCAGCTTTACTGCTTGAGCTACGGGGCGATTTTTGAAGTGCTTTTCGCCTAACTGTCTATGGCCTGTGGCGAATATTTCAAAGTCGATTTTCTCGAAAACGGCAAAAAAGTGCATTTCACTGCTTTGGCAAATTAATACTCAATAATGAGCTTTCATTGCAAAAATTATGAACCGAAACTAAAATTCATAATCAGCAGTCTCCTCTTGTTAGGTGGCCTTATCAGTATCATCAGCTGTAGATAAGGGGCTCAGCTTTGATCAGAATAATATCTTATCATCTCTCCTGATTCATTCACTCGTTTACCCTCGCAAAAGCAGGATTATTCTGTTTTGAAAGTTACGCCACTGATAGGAGGAGTGGTTTGCCATCGCGAGGGTCGTAAGGAGGGAGACACGCCGGTTGCACTTGCCCCTTGGCCCATTCCCCATTGTTCGACCTCGACTAGACCCGCAAACTGAACCGATCAGGCCCCGGATGTACGCGCTCGGAAACGGTTGCTTCAAATAGAACCTGGTTTTCTTCAGTTTCCTTCTAACCCCCGAAAAGTGCCCAAAAGTGTCGCGAATCCCTATTTTCAGACTAAATTCTAATCAGTTCTCATCACCGATTGATTAGGTCCTTCAAATTCAACAATTGAATTCGAATCGGCCCAATCATGGTTGCCGGTACGAAAATGGTAAGCCGCGCGTCCGTTAAAAATTGTGCGCATTTTTTGTGTGGGCGAGTCTTATTTATTGTTAGAAAATTGAATCTTTGGTGGATTTTTAATGATTTAAAAAAATTATATTGTGATTTGAGTTTCTGTGAGATGAGTTTTTTAGTGGGTGGGTTTTAATTAAGAAATTGAATCTATGATTCTTTTTTAAAGATTTTGTTTTAATAGTTGTGATTTGAGATTATATTCCAGTTTCTGTGTGATTAAACTTTATTTTTGTGTTTTTTTGAAGATAAACGTGAGGGTGACGACTATGGACGCCGAGCTGGAGTTTGCAATCCAGCCGGCGACCACCGGAAAGCAGCTTTTTGATCAAGTTGTGAAGACCATTGGACTTAGGGAGGTTTGGTTCTTTGGACTTCAATACACCGATGTCAAGGGAGATCTTACCTGGATCAAACTCTACAAGAAGGTAAGAATTTTTTATGACAATTGCAGACTTAATTGGTGTGTTACCGTGGAAGTAAAAGAGAAAAATTATTTTGGGTTCCAGAAATTAATATAACATTATTTAAATATTCAGCATTTTAAAAAATGCACTTGAGAAAACATAATCTTGCTTCTATAATTAGCAATGAGGAATCTGATAAGTGTTCTTATCATTTTTTTATATGGTCAGCATTTCATGACTGACAAACAAAACTCCTTTAAACATTCTTTTGTAATCGCCTTTCATCAAAATCATTTTTCTTGCAGATTTTGTAGGATAGATCGAGATAAGTTCTAGAAAACATCCTTAATATTTTCAGTATAATTAGTTAGGATGTAATTTTTTGAGTATTTCCAAAAATAGCAGTATTTATAGATTAAAAAATTTTGACATCTGTACAGTGTTCAATTTTTCGATTTATATCGCCTAATTGAGATTATATTCATCTTTAACTGCTTTTAAATTCAAGCTGCTCAATTTTTCATATTCATCTAGTTACAATTTTGGACTTCTCAATCTAAAATTATTCAGTTTTGAATTTTGAAATTTAAAAATCTTCACAATTTAGAAAAGTGTAAGTACTTTTATTTCTTTAATTCTAAATATTGTTCAGATCCTGTAGAACGGAATAATTTTCGACCTTAAGGTTGTTCTCGTACCGAAATATCAGATTTGGGGAACAAATAGTTACTTTAATGATTTTAATTACTGATTATGTAATTTCAAATAAAAAACATTATTTTGATTGCAATTTTTTTTAAACTCACCACAAATTTTATTCTAACAATGTTTTTTGTAATTTTATTTTTTCTTATTATTTCTTCTTAATAATTTAACAAAATGGTTGAGTTTTATTGGATGATGGCTTATTTTTTCGGGATAAATATTCTCTAAAGCTATACTATTTTCAATTTTGAAAGTAAATTTTTCTACGGCTGCAATCTTTAAAATAATTTTTTTTTTTCAAGAAAACCTTTTTTCAAGCAAATTACTATTTTAAGATTATTTACTTATTTAAACAGTTGAAAACGTTAAGTTGTAGGAAATTTTTTCCTCGAAAAATAAAGCCATGTTTGTTAGCTTGATTAAAATTCAAGAATTTTGAAAAGTTTGTAAGAATCGGCAGTAAGAAAAGTTTCAAGTACAGAAACTGTTGTTACAATAATTATTGTTCGTAAGTTTTAAAGTTTTTTTCATAAAAAATGTGTGTGTTTTTATTTATAATACATGACTGATAATATAATTTCAATTATAAAAATTATAGAAAACTTTTTTCTTCTAGAGGCTTAATTTTTGGCTCAAAACATATCTTAAATATTTATTTTTTTAAACTAAACAAGTTTCAAAGTCTGCGATTTGAAATTAGATTAAAAGGTTATATTTGAAATTAGATTAATATCTTTAATTTGAAAATGTGAGAATTCACCAACTATTGTTGAATTTTTAAGATCTTCAATTTGAAATTGTTACATTTCATCCTTACCACTTAACTGAGTTTGTATTGTCTAAATCCAATAAACTGCATTCAAAAAATTTGTTTCTTCGGATCAAACCTTTTTCATAATGTTGACGGTAGTAATTAATTTTATTAGCTGAAGTAAAAGTTGGTTATTTGTAGAATGTAGATTTATCTTAGAACATTCCCTCTATAAACGATTATTTTATTGGCGACTATTAATCAAAGAGGAACTGCCGTGAAGATTAAATGCGATTTAAGTACGCTCAAATTGATTAATTATCGCCAGGAATGAATTATCCAATTGTGCTTCATGCTCTACTACTTTATTGTTGGGCATTGTTCAGCATTCAACGGTATTTAATTCATATCAGAAACTAGAATTTACTCGAGATGTAAAATGTATATTATTTTAAAGTATCCACTCGACTGGAAATCCTAGAAAGCCTGGAGTTTTCAGAACTCAGGACAAGGAATTCATAAATTGATTCAAACTGTTCTTTTCGAAACTTCCAATCTTCTTCAATGCGAATGTCAAATCCTGGCTTTGAGATTGGAAGATATTTAAGATATTTTAAATACCGATTAGCGAATCCAAATTTGAATCCTTTTTTCAGCTATCTGTCGAACAATCATCTTCAATCGCGATTTCTCTTCTCATCGCAAACTAGATCGTTTCCTTTGAATTTCCGATTGCCGATTGAAGATACTTTGCATGATTTAGAAGTTTATAGTAAAATCTCGAGAAAGCTATTCAACGAATTGAAAAATTTGTTGCTATATTGTCGGTGAAGGGTTCAATTGCACATCGTAGCAAGCTAGAAACAGGTCCGAGTTATACCGTTGGAAAACACAGTGACCCAGTCGTGCAACTAAACATTCCAGACGCTTAAAACCGTTGCAAAACGACACTCTTGATGATAAAAAGTACAGAAAACGTCGTCTACGTCTACATGGACGCCTTTAGCCACGAAAACTCGTTTCTTCATTAAAAATGTCTTCCATGTGGATGTAGTTGAGACTGAGTTTGATGTCCATGTCTAGCCTTGTGAAATTTGCAATCCTCGTGACAAAAACGAGTTTCTGCGATTTTTTTCCTTGAAAGGAAGGATAAAATTTATTTACATAATGCATCCAAGTGATGTATCCAGTATTTGCATTTTCTCACATTTCCTTGGAGAGTCCAAGAATAGTATATTGTGCTACAAGTGCGGAAAGTAGGCAGTTCCACACGAGTGTGAAGTTTGCTGTACGAGCCAGAGGCGAGTCGAAGGGGAGTTGTAGGCGAGTCGTAGGCGAGTTGGAAGCGAGCCGAAGGCGAGCTGTAAACGAGCCGAAGACAAGCCGGAAACGACCCGAAGATGAGCCGATGGCAAGTACTGTAAACTTCACAAGAGTTGCAACTGTCTACTTTCAGCACCTGTTGCACACGATATTTTTTGTAACAAATGCAGGAAATTTTCGATTTGAGAAACAATAAGAATAATTTTTTTGGAAATTTATGGTAATTTTTGGAAATTTATGGTAAAATTACCAAAAATTTCCGGTGGATATGTATATTACCAAAAATTCCCAGAAATTCAAGGTATCCAAGGCTTCTTGGAAAAAATCCAAAAATTTCCGGAAAATGCTAAATTTCCAAAATTTCCGGAAATTTATGAAAAGTTGCTAAATTATCGGAAATTTCTGGTCTCGAAAGCTTTTTGGAAAGATTCCAAAAATTTATGGAAAATTGCTAAATTTCCGGTAATTTATGAAATTTGATAAATTACCGGAAATTTCAGGTAGCCAAAGCTTTTTGGAAAAAATTTGAAAATTTCCAAAATTTCCGGAAATATATGGAAATTTGCTAAATTTCCGGAAATGTATGGAAAATTGCTAAATTTCCCAAATTTCCGGAAATTTATGGAAAATTGATAAGTTTTCGGAAATTTCAGGTATCCAGAAATTTCTGAAATTTTCGGTAATTTATGGTAATTTATCAGTCATTTATGGTAACTTATCACTTTGAGTTTGTCCAATCACTATTCACTACTCACAATCAGTCTCTCAATCGTCAAATCATAATGAAGTGAGGTTATTATTTCGGCAGTCCTGGAAAGTAAATCTGAATCGAAATGCGCAAGCGCAACAGCAAGAAAAAGTAATCTGGCTGAAAGTGCGCAAGCGCAGCAGCTAGAAAAAGTAATCTTGCTCAAAGAGCGCAAGCGCAGCAGCTAGAAAAAGTCTTTTTATAACTGCTTTTTACCACGGCTTTGGAATTGGTCACTTCCCGCACGCAATACATGCCCCGAAAAGCGAACATTTCGTGCGTGCGTTACAAAAAGGATTTTTCCGTTCGGTGATTATTCTAGAGACTAGACTGAATCTAATTCCCAAAATTTATTATTTGACAAGGAGTCGTTTGATCTTTACAAGATAAATTTTTCCTGTCGATAATTTTATGTAACATGCTGTTATTTTGAGACGGTTATTATAGATCGACGTGCGTCATTGATTGAAAGGACGAGTAAGAAAATTTTGCATCGCACAGTCGAGTTCGGGGACTTATGTTGTCATGCTGATAAAAAAAAAGTGTCTTGGCCGATGACGATATTCTGATGTCACCGACTTTCGTGGGGCTCCAGGCATCTTTCCAAACCTCCCCAAATGTTTTGTAGCAGAAGCGAGTTCTTCAAACTCACAGCGTGTACTCGACGTCATCTGCTGGCCGGGGAATAGTTTAATGTGTCCGTGAAGCAAAATGACGAGCATGAGTCACTCGCTGGATAGGAAACTGCCATTTTTAATTTGTTATCTTGAGTTGATGATAAATCAAATCATTAAGCTCGCTCATCAAGAGTTGAGAATGACATTTTTCGACAACTCTGATTCAATTTGAATAAAAATGGATTGAATTTGTTTTGTTTTTCAACATTGTGTCCTTAATGACTAATTTATTTTGTGATTGTGGACTTTTCTAATTTTTGGTAGAAAAATCTATATGTCACTGGATATCACGTGAAATTATGCAAATTTTAATGAGTTCGATTTCAAATTCGTTAAATAGCGTTCGTAACGTAATTTGAAATTGTATTTTTTTTAAAGATAATTCAAATCTTAATGCTTTGTAACTTAATTTTGAAAAGCTTTTTCAGATTTAAAATTATTCTTTTTGCAATACCTAAACATCATTAACATAAAATTTCGATAAATTCAAGATGTATCACAACTTAAACAGGGCATTTACTTGACAAAAGAATTATAATTATGAGTAGAAACAGGGAATTTTATCAAAAGTTATCATTCGAAGTTGTGACAGAGAATAAATAAAAAAAATATATTTAAAAAATGCACGTAAAGAATTAAAATTATCCTAACTTGGAACAGGGAATTTTTTAAGAGACTTACAATTATTATATGTTCCGAAATGGAATTCCAGTAAATAAATATTATTTTGAGTTTCGGGCAGGGAATTTCCGTTAAGAATTATAATTTTATCTTTGTGACAGGGAATTTTAGTACAGAATTATAATTTAGAGTTTGAGATAGAACGGTCCTGTGAAGAATTTAGACTTTGACTCTTGATTTTGACTCTTTCGTAAAAAATTATAATTTGGGCTTTGGGACAGACAATTTCTGCAGAGAATTATAATTTGACTTAGAGCAGGGAATTTTGGAACATCATTTTAATTCGGATTTAGAAGAAGCAATTTAAAAAAGATCCCTGTTCAAATTCCGCATCGTAATTCTTTTGGCTAAAAATTATCCTGTGTTCCAGATCGGAATTATAATTCTTTTCTAAAATTCCCTGTGCCAAATCAGGAATTTTTTAAAATGTTTAGAAATATTTGATAGTTAAACACGTATTATAAATTTAACACGTTCAAAATTGAATAAATTATAATTAAAGCATTATAAGTTTTGAAAGTATCAATAGATGAACAATTTATTTAATTAATAATGGCTAATATTTCAGAGCATACTTAATTTTTCATTTGAAAAGCTACAATTTGAGTTTTTTAATTTTGTAAGTAGTAATCCGATTAAAGTCTTAAAATATTAGACACAATTTTCCTACTATTTTTGAGCATTTGTGCTACTATTGAGACTGTATTAAAATTCTAAAATGAGGACGAGGCCTGGTATTAGAAAATGTAATTTTTAAGATTCTGAAGTTTCGATTGCCTAATCCGGAATATTATATATAAATTTAAAAATATGCAGTTTTCAATAATGCTTCTTTGATTTTGTACAATGTACGTTATTGAATTTTTTGTATTCTGACATTCTGTCTAGTTTTATTTCAGATGTTTGAATTCTAAATCTTTAAATTTAGAATGACATCATCAGATATTATTCAAGTGAAAATATCTTTACTCATTTGTTTTAGTAGCCGAGGGAGTCTGCTTTAAATGAAACAAGAGTTTTATTAGATTCAATTGAAAGTTTTTTCAGAACCTAGATTTATAGATGTGGTCCAACTTGAGGAAAACAAACTTGAACTAAACTTTCATTTCGTTAGAAATTGCAAGAAAATAAATTGTTTAAAATTGTCCAACGTTCTATTAGACAAGAAGCTATCTGGTGTTGATCCGAGGGTTCTTAGGTTGATCAGCTTTCACCGGCGAGTCTGAATCAAGACGCGCCTTCACCTTGACATAGTCTCCTGTGGATGACGTTGGCTTATTTCGGCCCTGGCCATTTTTCCAATTCTTCAGTTCTATGACCACAATCTTGAAAACCCTATCACAGGGGAGTTGTTGTTTAGAATTTCGACTTAAGTCTTTGAATTTCAAGTTTGAAGGGAAGCGAGGGTTGGGTTTTAGGAAACAGGTGGTCAACAGGTGACGCCAGTTCCGAATGGCCGGATGAATAACGGACTTTCAAGGCACCCAAGTGTGAGATAATTGTAAAGGAAACTTAAGAACAATGAAGATAAATTGTTATACAACCTCCACTTGCACTTGTTGCAATTTAATTAGGACGATAATAGATTCATTAATTATAGATTCATCTTTTATTTTCTTAACGAAACAATTTTGTCTATGACGTAGAAAAAAATGAAGAACTTTCGTGTATTTCTTTCAATTTGTATCTTTTTGTTTATATTATGCAAATTAGTATTCCATTTAAACAAATGCAACATTTCTGTAGCAACAAAGTTGTATAAATGTCGTATCTGGTTTAAAAGCGGTTTTATTTGAATGATCATTGAGTGCACTAGAATGGTAATAATCCATTGGTAGTATTCAGTATCTGAGGAACGTATCAGTATTTTATCGGACATAGTATTTACTCTAATCTATAGCTCTCTGTTAACTGTATTAGAATTCTAGTAGCTCCTTGCTTCTGTATAAAATACCTTTTTTATAGATAAGAACCGCTCCCTCTTATTTGCAAATTCGGAAAGATGAATTGATAAGTCTTCCAATAATTCTAGCTTATATAATCTTGTTCTAATAGAATATAATTATTTATTTATCGAGTTTGAATATATCGAGGAATATATCACCTTTCACTAGAATTCGTAATCTGAATCTGTATAATAGAGGGTGGTCACAGGTCAGAAAAAAACGGGAAATTAAGGAAAAGTAAAAATTATGATGAAAAATAATGGCAAAAGTCAGGGAATTTCTGTAAGAAGCAGTTTAAGTAACTATCATAAATATTCAGAATAATCAGTCAGTTTGAGACACTTTTTAAAATGAAAAGAATACTGTAGTCACTTTTCTTTCAAGAAATTTGAGAGATTTTGGGATATTTCAAAAGATTCCAAGGAATTTGCAATTGACTTCAAAAGTTAGAAGATATTTCAAGGAATACAATTTTTTGAAGGTATTTTACAAATTTTATGTAATTTTAAAGAGTTTTAAAAAATTCCAAGGACTTTCAAAATATTTTAAATGATCTTGAATATTTTAGGGTATTTTAAAAGATTCCAAGGCGTTTTCAAGTGATTTAAGAAATATACAGGAATATCCAAGGATTTGAATGATTTTAAGTGATTTAAAAAATTTTCATGGGGGTTTAAAGAATTTTCTACCTTCGGAAGATATGTAACGATTTTATAGGACCTCGATCTATAAGATTTTAGACTATTTTTAAAGATTCCAAGGCATTTTATCAGATTTCCGAGGATTTCAATGGTTTTAAAGGATTTTTACCAGCTCTCAAGGGATTTTAGTAAATTTTCCAAGATTTCAGAAAATATCAGATTTCAGGTAATTTCACGGAATGTTATCATATCTAATATATTTCAAAGAATTTATTCAGAAGAATTGAAGGATTCCATAGGATTTCAAATATATTCTAATAGTTCAAGGTATTTTGAGAGTTTAACATTTTTTAAAGATTAGGATATTTTCAATTGATTTCAAATACTTGAAAGGATTTTAAAGCACTGGAAATTTTTTAATTTTTTTTTCTTCAAACTCCAAAGTATTTTCAAGAGCTTTAAAAAATTGCAAGGGATTTCAAAAGATTTTGAAGAATCTTAAAGACTTTAGGATATTTTAAAAGATTCCAAGGAATTTTCAATTCATTTTTAGTAATTTAATGGAATTTCAAAGGATTTATAATATTTTAGGATATTTTTAATTAATTCAGGGCATTTTCAAGTGCTTCAAAATGTTTGAAGGGATTTTAAAAGATTCCAAAGAATTTTTAATTGATATCAATAATTTAAATGGATTTTAAGGGGTTTGAAATATTTCCGAGGATTTCAATGATTTCAAAAGATTTTAAAAGCTCTCAAAGTATTTTAATAATTTTTTGCAGGATTTCAGGAAATGTCATCATATATTATTTTAATGGATTTCAAAGAATTTATTTACAAGAAGTGAGGGGTTTCGTAGGGTTTCAAAAATTAGAAGAGATTTTTAAAATATGTTTTGCGCAATGCATTTGAATTAATTTGGAATTCACCCTGAATTCTTATTAATTGATCCTGAATTCTTCTAAATCCACTCAATTCTACTTAACTCAATGTTTTTTTTATTTGTATGTAATTCATCCTGAAGCCTTTTAAACTCGCCTTGAATTCTTCAGTATTTCATCACATTCTTCTAAATTCCCTTCGATTTTTCGAAACTCATTTCAAACTTAGTGAATTCAATTTTTCGGTTTAAATTTTTTTATTCATTTATCAAAAATTCTTCATTAAAAATGTTACAACATTAAAATGTCTTATTTAAAAAATGGCACTGACTATAGTGTTATGAAATTTTCCGTAAAACTAACTGGCCAAATATATTATCACTAGGTTTAGTATTATAGAATTTTCCGGAAAGTAAGCCATGAATGAACTGGAAAAGGGGTTAGTCTTACGGAAAATTCCGTAACGGTAGACAATTCATTAAAAAATGTTGTCTTCAGACTTCAGTGTTGAAGGGAATTTTGTATTCATTCTTAATAATTCTTCTGACCTCGACTTTCCTTTTTTAAAATGATAAAATATGGAGGATTGCCCAGAAGAATTCTATTCTTAGCACTTTAGTTTAGTTTAGAGTTTAGACCTTAGAAGCCTTTGTCCTTGATCTTCTCTACCTGCTCCGAATTTTGCCTCCAGCGACCTGTACTACCTTTAAGAAACACCTTGTACAGTAGTGGATTTCGAAACTAGAAAATTAGATTTTAATTTAAAGAAATTTAAAAAAAAGATTGTTTCCAAGCAGCCTGAAAGTGCGATAACAAGGGTGGTGAAAAAGGAGGTGAAAAAGAAAGTTCGAAAGTTGAAAGGCTTCTCTGATTCTGACTCGGACGACGACGAGTATGATGGCAGTTTGGTAAGCAGAGGATATCATTTCCTCATTTCCTCTGAGTCTTGTCACTTCCTCGTTATATTTTAATATCTTACTAATTCAGTTAAAGATTGAAAAATGGACTATATTATTAGGTTAATTATTTAAATATATAAAGCATATTAGTGCGCGGCCAAAATTAATCGTTTAAAAACATAATTTGTATTAAAAAGAAATTAGTTTTTAAACTACTTTAAATAAATAATATTTAGGCTGATAAAACAAAAATACATCTAGAAGAGTCTTGTTACGTATGATGATAATGGATCTAAATGTGTGCAATCACCTGACGACTTTTTTAGACTGATCAAACTAAAAAAAAAATAATTGCATTTACAATTAGACGACTCTTATTATTTAGGCCGATGATGAATCTAAATGTATTAGAACCCATGAAAAAAATGAACCAGTAATCGTTCTTTTAGCTACAGGTGTCTTGTTGAATACAAAGTGACAAAAGTAGACTTCAAATTAACATCACAGGCGACCGTTATCTTTAGTTTTTTAAATAATAGGAATTGAAATAGAAGCAACTCGAAAATTTTAAATTATTTGAGTATAAATGTTTATTGTGAGATTTATTAGAAATCGTACACAAAGTTGAAAATCCGTTTCAGTCAAATTCAATTTGAAAAGCAATAATATTTATAATTATTATAATTTAATATCTTCTTCAGTTATTGTGTTCAGCTGACTCAAATTACTTTAAAAATACACCATTCTTCTGTTTTTAGTTGGAAGTTATTGATATGTACATCTTTTATGTAATAATGGTTCAGGCTTTCAATTTAAAAAAGTAATTATAAGAATTCGATAATAGTTAATAATATCAAGAACTTCATCAGGGTAGCCAGTGACCGGGAAAACCGGGAATTAGCCTGAAATTTTGAGATTTGTTTTTACTTTTGCAAAAAATATCATCTCGCTCTTTGAAAAAAATTGTGTTTGAAATTGCTCTTGAAAATTTAATTATTTATTGGAAAATTCAACTGTTTCGTTGAAAATTGTTCTTTTTGGATAAATAATCCATACTTTTGGTTTGAAAAGTTGAAGTTGAAGATTCAACTGTTTCGTTGAAACTTCGTTTTTTTATGTTCGAAAATTAATTTTTTTAACTGAAAATTTAGCTATTCTATTTTTGGTTGAAAATTAATAGTCTTTAGTTCGTATTTTGCAATTAATCTTTTTTTGGTTAAAAATTCAACGACTTTGTTGAAAGTTGAACTACTTTAAAAAAAATCTATTTTATTAGTTGAAGATTCATCTCTTTGTTGAAAATTAATTTGTAACTTTTCAACTAGTCTGAAATCAGTTTTACAATCATTTACATTATATAGTTTACCTTGGAGTTCTAAAATTTTTAGGTCTTTTCAAAATTGATACAATAACGCAATTAATATTGAATAATTATTAATATAAACGCTTAAAAGACATCGGGAAAAATATAGTTTTTGATTGTAAAAAATGGGGAATAGCCTAGATTTTTTAAAAAGTTTGAGTGGTCATCCTGCTGATAAATTCATTCTAAAAAAAATTATAATAATTGACCAATCAATTCTTCAGGTTTCCAACCTCTTTCAACAGAATTTTAGAAATGAAGTTATTTTCTCCTGGAATTTTAAGCGACAATTTGTAATGTTTTGCTCTTAGTTTCTCGGCTTTAATTTTCAAATTAATGGACAACACGTGTGCTCCCCTTGCTCGATAATACGTGGTTTAGTGGCACGCTCTGTACTTTACTGAGATTATAGTTCGTGTGTTATGCAAATTGAGCCTGCTTACCTATAACCATTTTTAGAGCACAATAAACGACAAAAGTGTGCGAGTTTAGGGTTTTCAAATTTACATTTTGTAAGTGAAAGCAGCCATTTAAAATCCATTAGCTCGAAATAATTAAATTTTTTCCTGAAAGGCTCATATTTACTGGGTAGAAATCAGGTTTCAGAAACGGAAATTACAATTCAATCTCTTTAATCAATTAAATAACATTAAAAATAAATATTTGATCAAGTTAGTGAAAGAGAAATGTATTTGACAGGACTCAAGTCTAATCTTCTGACTCAAATAATATAGAAAAAAAGGCAAAAGTCTATTTGCTTGCGTGCATCGTTCAAAACTCGTGACAGGTTCTAGCGATTGTGTTTCCTTTACGTCATGAAAACTCAAATTGAAATTTACAGTACCTATGAATCATCGCAAACAAACGCCTCCAATAATTTTTTTTTAAATTTTAACCAATGATTTAATAATGTCAAAGTTTAAAACCAAAACGTAATTTTTATTTCTGTGAATGTCAATATATTTATGAATTAATGCTCAAACAAGTATTTAAATTACTTTCTGTATAAAAACAAATATCCTATCTAAAATTGTAATTTTAAAGTAACCACTACGTAATTGTGCAATTCATGAAATAAAGTGACAATTAAAGTCTGGAAATTAATTTTTATCTATAAAAATTAGCAATTCAGATTCAGAGATCTATGAATGTTTTGCCTTGTATTCGATTTTTTTTCTTCTCATCAATAAGAACAAAAAAAAAAGCGAATACAGGGCAAAAAATTCAGCGTGTGGAGACTTTTTGTGAGAATCATTTTCAATGTGTAAACCCATTTTGGAAGATGACGGTTGAAATTCCATAGTCTATTATCTCTTCCATTATTTAATTGTTACTCTATTACTCTGGACTTTAATCATACATTTCGCAGCACTCTTAACACTGATAAGCAGAAAAAGCTTGACGCATACGCCTTCAAAGACCGTTAAACTATATTTAAAGGGTGAATGATGTAAGTGATACAAATCATTCTCTTTGTCTGAATTAACTGGGCAATTTTCATGCGGGCGACTTAAATTCGTCTCGTGAATCTCGAAATGTATCTAACAAATTTTGTTTGGATAAAATTTGATGGGAATAAAGCGTCGCTGATCGTATTTTGAATCTTTTCTTAGACTCTGACGATATTGAATCGAGAGCGTTTTATTATGAACATAATGTTATTTAAAGTCGCGAGAGACCCCTGAGAAAATTATTTTTAAGAGATTTGAGATTGCTTCGTAATTTGAAAGCTTCAAGGCCTCTTAAGTATGAAAGTCGAGAATATTTCAATTTCTGAATTTAATAATGCCAGACTACACACTCTTTCTCCTCCCGCATTAAAAAATGTATCCTCTTTCCCCTATTTTCAAGAAACTTTCCCTTTTTCTATTTTTTTTTTTATTATATTAGAACCCAATGAGACAAGCCAACTATTTTGAATTGAAAGTTAATTCTTTTTGGTTGATAATTTAATTATTATGCAAAAAATTCAACAATATTGTTTAAAAGACGGTTGTGTCTAGACGTTCTGAAAAATTGGGGTTTTGGAAAAGGGGATAGGCTGATCGTCCCAAAACAATTTGGGTCGACTAGCCAAGCCTATGAAAAATATTTGTCTGCTCAACCAGAATTCCGGGACGACGAGACGCTTCCTAAAAAGACATCCTTTTTTGTTGAAAAATTCGTAATTTTTGTTAAACTCAAATGTTTTGGATTGAAAATTAAACTCTTTTTTTGGCTGAAATATCAGCTATTACATTTTCAAATACTTGATTGAAAGCTGAACTACTTTGTCAAAAATTCATTTTTTTGGTTGAAGATTCATCTCTTTGGTTGAAATTTTAACTGTTTTGTTGAAAATTCGTTTTTTGCTGTTGAAAATTATTATTCTCTCTTCTCTTCTTTCTCTACAATGTTTTCACACGAAAATAAACTCCGCTTTTACTCGTCACGTAAACTAACATTTTCAGGCTTGAAAAGGGACTGACTACACAGGGTACGAAACGTAGCCTTTTTAAATATCAAATTTTTCTTAATTTCTTGACCTTCTCCGGATACTTTTTGATACGTTGAACATTAATGTTTTGAACTGAAAATTCAAATATTTGGTTGAAAATTCATGTATTTTGTTGAAAATTTGTCTTTTTGGTTGAATTAAACTGTTTTTTATTTAAAATAAAAAGCTTTTTTGGTTGAAATATCAACTATTATATTTTCCATTAAGAATGTACCTTTTTCAGATTAAAAATGTATATTTTTTGGTAGAAAAGCAATTTTTCTTGGTTAAAAAAATACTTTTTGGTTGAAAATTCAACTTTCTGTTTGAAGCGTCTACTTTCTTGTAAAACATTAATCTTTTTTACATTAAAACTTATCTGTTTGGGGTGAAGATTTAACTTTTTTTATTGCAAAGTTTAACCTTTTTTGTTTGCAAATTTGACTATTTAGTTGAAGATTCATCTTTATAGTCTACATTAGTTTTGTTTCAAAGAATTTATTCTCCCTATTTTCGTGAAAAATTATCCTATTTCTCCTGTTTTGAGCTAATTTTGGGCTGTGAAGTCTGAAACGTCCATAAAATAGCATTTGTACTGTTCTCACAATGACCTTCTCTCGTGCAATTCAATGTCCTTTAGAAAAGTCACTTGTTATACAATGGCGATAATTATCCGTTCAGAGGCGAAAATCATTTTTCAGTCGCGATAAAGTAACTTGCAGAATAGTAGTGTAGCGCGATTACGTAAAGTCCACAGTTCGTTGGAGAACGCACCTGTGACCAACCGGTCGTTCCATTCCTGACTCTCGAGGTCGAATCTATCTATTTATCCTGAAAGATCTCGAGAAAAGTATATAAAAAGTATTTTTGGATGGTAAATGTTCTCTGATTTTTACGTGCGGAAAACAGCAATGGTATTAATAAAGAAAAAAACCTTTCCGTTTCGACCGATTCTCTCATCAGATAGCCTTCAACATAACGAAAAATAAAAGAGACACAGAAGCTTCCTGCAAAGTTGTCACATAACATCAAGTTGGCAGTTTACGCAGATAGTCGTTAGAATATACGAAAATGATAAAAACATGCTCACAGGTCAAGAGAAAATGTGTATAAATTTTGAAATTGCAGAAAACGGTATACTGAAAATACAACTAGTCTTGAGATGGAGATGGAGGTTCGACACTCCGTGTTCCTGCGTTATTTTATTTGTTTTACCAGTTTTTACCTAATTACTACTTATCATGCTGTTTTCCACAACTTAAAGATTTATACACGTTTTCTCTTGACCTATGAGCACTTAAGACCATGTTTTTATCATTTTTGTATATTATAACGACTATCTGCGTAAACTGTTAACTTGATGTTTTACGACATTTTCGCACCAAGCTTCTTGGTCTTTTTATTCTTCTTTACGTTGAAGGCTATCTGATGAGGAAATATGTCCGATTCCGGAACTTCATACCGAAGTTTTAATAAACTAGTTTGGTCAAAGTCGAAAGGAAAAGATTTTTGCCTTTAAAGGTGTCTAGTCTTCAATGAAACTAATACTCTCAAAATGAGAGGAAAAAGTAAAGTATTCCTTATCAAAATACAAAATTCGAAAAAGAATTCAAATCAAAAATGTGCAAAGGAATCAAACCTAGAATTTCAGATACAAAGGAGATCAGACTTTCAATGGGGAATCTCCCAAAGGAGAAATGCCTTGATTCCACAATGGAGAAAGATTTCTCACGAATAATAGATATGCAAAACAAAGAAGTCATAAGAGAACTACAGTGGGTTATCAGCAGAACATAGGCGACAACTTCCCATGAATTCCCATTGTTATACCGGTTTTTCTACCCACACGATCTCGAAAGGTTGACCACCTATAAGATTCTCCCACAGGTAATATAGACATGTTCAAGAAGTCTGAATAGACCCTTAAAAAGGACCATAAATAAAATATCATACAAAAAAAGGAACATAAAAGTTGCTTGTATGAAATTCCTTAATTTATTGGCAGGGTGTCTACCGGACTGGGCAATCGGGAAATCGGGAATTTTGTTCACCGGGAAATGACCGGGTATTTAATTCAGTGCCCGGAACGGGAATTAAAAAAAAAGCCCTGTTCCAAGTCAAAATTCATCACAATTTGGAACTTCCCTGTTTTTAATTTTGGAAAAAGAAAGTCACTGTTTTTCTAAATTATATCTAATACTACATGTTTTAAATAAATATAATTCTGACTTAGAAAAGGGAATTTGATAAAATAATTTAATTTTGACTTGGTATTTGGACTTTTCAAAAAGAATTATAATTATTCTGATATTCTTAATTTTTAGTTTGGGCAGGGGATTTCGTAAAGAATTATTTGTTCATGTAAGTTCACTTTATAACAGGAAATTTCGTGAGGAATTGTAATTTGACTTGGAACAGGGAATTTTACACATGGAACGGTAAATTTTGAAAAATAATTTCAAGTCTTATTTATAAAAAGGTAATTTACGAAAACAAACCCTATTCCAAATCAGAATTCATCAGATTTTAAAAATTCCTTGTTCCAAATCAAAATTTGTTTGCATTTGAACATTCTTTTTTTTTGCAAATAAAAATTTGTCAGAATTTGAAACTTCACTCTTCCAAATTGTATAAAAAGGAAGTCAATATATATTTCTGAATTATAATAGAAATTCTTGCACATAAATATAATGATGACTTGAACAGGGAATCTTTGAAAATAAATGTAATTGTGACTTCGAACATGGAATTCCCGTGAAGAATTATAATTTCGATTTTAGATTTTGGAATTGGTATTTTCTATTAAAAAAATATAATTTCCACTTTGAGATAGGTATTTTCCATGAAGAATTATAATTTTCACTTTGGATCAGGGAATTTCCGTAAATGATTATAATTCAGACGTTGCGACAGGGAATTTCTGTAAAAAATGATAATTTTCACTTTGGAACAGGAGTTTTTCGTAAGGAATTATAATATTTAGACTTTAGGACAAGGAGTTTTCCTAAAGAATTATTGCTTGAATAGGAACAGAGATTTTTTTAAATAAAACGGGACTTTTAGAAAATAAATTTAATTCTGATTTAGAAGAAGGAAATTTAAAAAAAATCCCTGTTCAAGTTCAGAATTATAATTATTTATAAAATTCTCCGTTCCAAATAAGAATTGCATCTCTTTTCCAAAATTCCCTATTCCAAATCCAAAATCTTGAAAATCTTTTAAATGTTTAGAAATCTTTAACAATCGTTTGAAGCATCCAAATATTTTGAACTTTTTTAAATTATTATTTCTATTATCAAAGAATTCCAAATGAAGTAAAAATTAAATTATATGAATAAAAAATGAAATCCAAAACTAGTTCCTAGTTATTTTTTATTTTGAATCTAATTGTAAAATAGAAAAGTCGGGCTGAGAAAGTGATACTTAAGTTTATGTCGATTATAAACTTGTGATGGGAACCATGGAGAAAGTAAAATTGAGTTCGCTCCTTTGATAAAATAAGATGAATAGATATCGATAGTGATGACATTTAAGGGGATATTACGTGGAACGGAAATTATTACGTACTTTTATGCATAATCCATCTATTACTACAAATGCTAGATTTAAGTGTTATTATAATAATAGACATGTTACGTTATAGCTTCATCGTGACAGGTCTCAAAAGAACTAAATTACCCACATGCCATGTCGAGCGCTAGCCTGATTTTTTTTAGACATTATTAAAATACCTTTCAATTAACGGAATTTACACCCATCAATACTTTTCCTTGAAAATTCCAACGACTAAGAAGAAACGGTTTGAGACAACTAAATCTTGAAAGCCATTTATTTTCAGTCGTTTATTTTCCTCTTTCAACATCCATTTAGATGAAAAATGAATACGAGTCCTCAAACTTGTGTAATTTTGATTATTTTTAAATACAAAATTTACGTGGTGGACAGAAACCTGGGAAATAACAGTGAATTAATTTTTTGATCGCGAATTTTTTACATTCTTACAATTACTAAAAGAAATAGCTATCAGTATTTTCAAATTGTTCGATTTTGAAAGCTTTCAGATTGACATGCTAAAGTTAGAACATTTTCAAAGTTAACAGTCTGAAAGTTTTTGGTTTAAATACATATAGTTACTTTGCCTTAAAAATGAAAAAAAAAGTTTTATTGAAATCTTCAATAAAATATTTTAAATCAATAGAGGTAAACACTTAAAAATGATCAATTTAAAGCGTTCAACATTCAATAATTTGCAATCGACCGAGCTGAAATTTAACGATTTTATATCGTAAAGCTCAAAAGCAAATTATTAAAGTAGCATAAAGTATCAAGTATAAAGCGATCAAAATGAGCAATTCAAAATTATTGGAAATTATTCGAAATTGAAAAGTTCAATATTTTACAATGTCAAGTTGAAACTCTTGAAAATAATTTTGAATTCAAGGTCTTCAAGATCAGGTAATCTACAAATCAGGTATTTAAAAATACATAATTTTCCATTATAAGTCTTAAGTAGAAAGGTCCAATTTTAAGGCTTTTTAATTTGGTTTCATTAAATTTTTCTTGAAATTTAATAGAAAAGGTTTGTAATAAATTAGCTAAGACCTTTCTTGCCTCATTTAAAGGTTAAGGAAATAAATTTCAAGTGGAGAATAAATTCCTAACGTTCCTCGAGGAAAAACTTATCAATGAATAGTTACGGCCGATTCGGCCATAGAATAGATCGGCATAGCGGTGTTACTCGTGACTGAATTATCCACGTGCAATTATTATAGAGTGCTGTGTCGTGTGGTGAATGACCTTTAATTAAGTGAATTTTCAGTCTGAAAAAATTTGCCTTCATTTTATCTCATTAAACAAATATTAAAAACGAGATCGAGGAAACACTGTTTGAGATTTTATTCAAGATTTATCAAATCTTATAATGAATAAATTAATTTGCAATAAATTTGTAACAAAAGCCTATAATAATCTATCAGTTGTGTTATTAACTCTCTTGAAAACTAAGCAAACTGTAGCTATCAATGCATTTCGGCACCTGGAGAATAAGAAAGTAAAATTTTATCTTTCAGAATTTAAAAAAATGTATAAGATGCTCTAAAAAGCTAAAACTGGGTTTAAAATCTCCAGAGAAAGAATCCATATATGCTGTTAAAATATTCATTATTCTTTTAAGTCTGAGTCTAACAAATTTAAATCAGTGCATACAACATTTTCCAAAAGCGACCGACTTTCTAATAACTAAACTATTCGAATTTAGCGATTACTTCTTTCTGAAGGAATAGAGATTTTTAAAATTTACAATTAACGGAAAGTGTTCCCAAAGCTTAAAAACAAAATAGGAGATAATATACACATTACCACTTACCGAATACTAGGTCAGATAACAAGTTCATGTAAAATGATAACTTTAAATGGGTTTACCAGTTTTGCTCAAATGGTATTTTCCGAGCCTCGCTTGATAATTGTTTATGAGTCACTATATATAACAATTATGAATATAATTCTAAATTCGTTTCCTGTACGCTTATCTTGACTGAAAACTAATGGCTTTTTGGTCAGCGGAAGCCAAATAAAAATTACGTAAATGATTCTTCTTGTCTGATAAATAATTCATCCTGTTAATTTTTTTCCTGATGTAATATTTTCAACTCCTGTTAAATATTTTCTGAATTTCCTGAGTAATGTTGTTGAAGGTAAACGTGCAGGAATAAAAAAGAATTCTGAATCATTTTTTCCGCATATCTTAACTATCGTATTTCCCTTCTTTGAAACGCATGCACACCACAATACTAACAACTGGAAGGGTGGACTTTCATTCCTATCTAGGGTAAGATTATTAATTAATAATAAATGAAAATTCAAGTCGTTAACTTGATAATTTATGTGCAAATATGCATGACAATTTTCATTAGAAATACAATTTGAATGCAAATTTGTCATTCTTAAGTACATCTTTCTGAATCTTTTGTAATATTTTTGGATGTCTATTTTTTCTACTTCAATAATCAAAAAGATGATGTAAAATAATTGCAGGTGGTTCCATTCAAGCATCGAAAAGTCATCAATGTAAGACCAAAAAGATTCATCGGTGTTTGTTTCACAACAAAAGTTAGAAAAAATACACGGTCAGAATTTGTAGAAAAGATTAGACCAGTTTATTTTACTGCACTTAGCAATAAGACAAAATTGCCTATTCTGAACATTTTTTTTAGATGTTTTTTCCTGTGATGATTTTTAAACTAATAGACAACTAAAGAGTCAAAAGTACTTCAAGAAATGATTGTTTTATGTAAGTCTCTTTACTAGGTAATATCGATACTCTTTTCTGATTAAAAATGTATGTTAAATTAAATGAAAATAGACTGAAAAATTCAATTAAAACATCTAGATTATTCCAATATAAGTCGGAAAGTACTGACTTTATTGAAATTATTGACTGCAATTTTTTCTGACCTGTCTCTCTTTAAGTAACCAGGAAACTGTCGGCAACTAAAAAATCTGGTCTGTCTCGTGTGTGAATGCTTTTTTTTCTATAACGCATGGTATTTTTCACAACATCTTCCTTCCATCAGGTTATTATTATCAGTCAAGTTACGCAACTAAATACGGCTTATTAATAATTATGAAAAATCATGCGACTAGCATTGAACTACAACGACAAGTCAAGGCGAGGCTCGAGAAGTCAAGCAGGTGGCAGTTTTTGTCAAGCAAGCCAACTTCTTTTTTAATTTTTTATGCAAACTCGAGAATATTTTTGTCTCACAATACTTAATCTGTTCAATTAAAATTTTGCTATCTAATTTCTGCGGAGAAAAAAGAGCGTAGGATTCATCAATCATATCAGATGTCTGTATTACAAAGAGACTTTAATTGTTTCCGTAAATGTGACTTTTAGATGGAAGGAAATGTTGTTTACACAAAACTTATTAGCCAATATTTGATTTAACTTGTCATTTTTCTTTTGACAAATTGTGCTTGTGGATTGATAAAATAGAGGAACAAAAATATACACCTACGGAAGGATTTACGAAAGGAAGTAGACGTGACGTTTATTTGTTTTCTCTGAAAATATTTTGATGACTATTTTAGTTTCATGCACTTCTATTTCCGAAGTTTACGACACTGGCAGACAAATTATTTTTGTCTTTCTGTACCTCGCAGAAGAAAGCAAGCAAACAAGAGAATGATTTTAATTTGAATTCTAATTGCAATTTAAAAGATTTTTTAATGGTTTCATTCGATCATTAAGAGCGCTTGATGTTGAAAAGTTTGGTGGTTTTTCGCATGCTGAGATGTTATGTTTAAATGTTATGCCACACAGCGTGAAACACATAAAATTGTATACACATCTTAATTTCAGTCACGTATTTGTCCGATTTATAGGAAGAAAGAAGCTGGAATGGAGAAGTGAGACGAGAATTAATGTGTGTTCTCGATTTTCAGGTGCTCAATCAAGAGGTAAAAAAGGAGAATCCACTTCAATTCAAATTTCGTGCCAAGTTCTATCCCGAGGATGTTTCAGAGGAACTCATCCAGGACATCACTCTGCGCCTCTTCTATCTTCAGGTAGAAATCAATTTTTATTTCTTAATAGTTTATTCATTGAGAAATATAATTCTATAATGTTCTAGATGTTTTAAAATTTGTTGGAATAGGAATAAAGCTATCTGATAAAATATATGAAATTGGCTTAGGTATTATGTTGGTCAGGGAAAGTCATGGATTTTTAAAAAAAGATGGCAAAAGTCAGGGAATTTCTGTAAGAAGCACCATAGCAACTGCCACACATCGTTTTAATCACTTTTTTCAAACCAAATTTTTGTAAGATTTTTAAGATAGTCACTTTTTAAAATAAAAATTTCACTTTAGTCATTTTTCTGTCAATAAATTAATACATGGGTATTGAATTCAGGTCTATACTTATTTCTGAATTGTTTTGAAATATTTTAGGGTATTTTAAAACATTCCTACCATTTAAACGAATTTCAATCATTTAAAAGAATTTCAAAGGATTTTAAAAATTGTAGGGTATTTAAAAAATTCCCTCCGTAACGCTTTTTCTATAGTAAATGTATGTAACTTCAAGATTAGCGTTACGTATTTTTTGAATAGCCCCTAATTTGAAGGGATTCCAAAAGATTTAAAATATTTTAGGGTATTTTTAGAAGTTCCAAGGAATTTTCAAGAACTTCAAAAAATGTCAAGGGATTAAAGAAGATTTCAAGAGATTTTAAATATTTGCGGGTATTTTAGAAGATTCCGAAGAATTTTCAATGGATTTCAATAATTTGAAGGGAATTCGAAGAATTTTAGGGTTGTTTTTAAAACATCCAAGGAATTTTCAAAAGCTTCAAAATGTTTCAAGGGATTTGAAAGTATTTCAATGGATTTTAAATATTTGGGGGTATTTTAAAAGATTCCAAGGCATTTTCATTAGATTTACAAATTTTCAAGAAATTGTTAAGGCTTTGTAGAATGCTTTTAAAGGATTTCTAAACATTTTTGGGGGGTTTGAAAAATTTACTAGAATTTCAGAAGATATGAAACGATTTTATGGGATATTTAAAAGATTCCTTGGGATTTTTTTAAAGTTGTGAGTTTTATAATATAATAATAAATTTCAACAAATTCATTCAAAAAAATTGAGGGATTTCGTGAGATTTGAAAGATTTTCACATATTTCAAGGTTTATAAAGAATTTAAAAGCTCTTAAAAGATTCCAAGTAATTTTCAGTTGTTTTCAGTTGTTTTCAATAGTTTCAGGAGATTTCAAAGAATTCAAAAGATTTTAGGATGTTTTTAAAAGTTTCAAGGTATTTTCAAGATCTTCAAAAAATCTTGAGAGATTTCAAAAGATTTTACAGAAGTTGAAACATTTTGAGATATTTTCAATCAATTTTCATCATTTAAACTTCAAATGATTAAAATCTCTTGGAATTTCTTTAAATTTTAAAGAGATTCCAAAGTATTTTAAAGATTTTAGAGTATTTAAACAAAAATCAGAGTAATTTTCAAAAGCTTTAAAAAATGTCATGGTATTTTAAAAGATTTCTAAGCATTTTCAATAATTTGAAGGGATTTCAAAGACTTTGAACTGTTTTAGGACATTTAAAAAGATTCCAAGGCCTTTTCAAAAGATTAAAAAAAATTCAAGAGATTTTCAAGGATTTTAATGATTTTAAGGGATTTAAAAAATGCATGATGCAGTACGAAATTTCCTAGAATTTTGGAAGATTTTGAACACTTTTGCAATTATTTTAAGGGATTTTTAAAGCTTTTAATGTATGTTCATAAAATTCGAGATTTTCGGGTAAAATCATCAGATTTGATAGAATTTCTTTACTCGAATTCACTTTCAATTTTCAAGGTTTCAAAGATTTGAAGAGATTTTCAAATATTTTCTGCAATTCATTCAAATTCATTTGGAATTCACCATGCATTTTTTTAGTTTTTGTTTAATTCATGCTTTTCAATTCACTTGAATATTTTGTTGTACAATTTACTATGAAATTTTATGAATTTCATTGAATTCTTCTTATTTCTCTGAAATCCATCTCAATTCATTGCAAGTTTACTAAAATAAATGGAACTTTTTGGATTACATTTTTTTTTTCAAATTATTTAAATTCATTTGAATTTAACTTGAATAGTTTTGAAGTCCTATGAATTTATCCTGAATTTGTTTAAATTCACCAGCAATACATGTAAATTTCATTGAATTCTTTTAAATTCTATTAAATTCAAATAACATTAGGCACATTATTAATTTACATTAGTCACTTTTAAACACTTTTTGGGTTAGAAATTAGTCATTTTTTTTCGGTTTCAGTGGGTCACTTTTTCACTTTTTTCAAGTAAATTAGATTGTGGCAGCCCTGAGTATAATAAATTGAAAATGTTTAAATTCAAATTTAAAATGTTGCAAGATTAGACTTTTGTTCTTTAAATATTAATGGTCAGGGAAAATCCAAAATTAATCAGGGAAAAGTGAGGGAATTTTGAAAATGAAGTTTTACGGTCACTCTGAAACAAGGAATTTCTAATCAAATAAGGAGAGGCAGTCAAGAAATATGAATAGAAACTAATTTTCTATTTTCCAGGTGAAAAATGCCATACTCACAGACGAGATTTATTGTCCACCTGAGACTTCTGTGCTTCTTGCCTCGTATGCAGTACAAGCTAGATACAATGACTACAATAAGGGAATCCACACTGCCGGATTCCTGGCGAACGACCGTCTGCTTCCGCAGCGTGTCATGGACCAACATAAGATGAGCAAAGAGGAATGGGAAACCTCGATTACTAATTGGTGGCAGGAACATCGTGGCATGATTCGCGAGGATGCGATGATGGAATATTTAAAAATTGCTCAAGTGAGTATTTTTATTAACTCAGATTTTTTAGTCTTCAATTGTTCTTCTTTCAATTAGAGAAAAACTAATGAATTCGAATATTATCTTAGGATTTGGAAATGTACGGAGTGAACTACTTCGAGATCCGCAACAAAAAGGGAACTGAACTCTGGTTGGGAGTCGACGCTCTTGGCTTGAACATCTACGAAAAGGACGACAAACTCACCCCGAAAATCGGTTTCCCCTGGTCCGAGATTAGGAACATTTCCTTCAATGACAGGAAGTTCATAATCAAACCGATTGACAAAAAAGCACCAGACTTTGTTTTCTTCGCACCCAGGGTCAAGATCAACAAGAGGATCCTGGCTCTCTGCATGGGAAATCACGAATTGTATATGCGAAGACGCAAACCTGACACGATTGACGTTCAACAGATGAAGGTAATAAAAGTTTAATCTTCATATAAATAAATTGACATTCTTACAGGGTGTCTAACTTTCTACCTGACCGGGAAACCGGGAAAAGGTCCGGGAATTTTTTCATCTGGAAAAAACCGGGAATTTGATTCAGTGCTCGGGATTTTTTCTCTCGATTGTACTAAAATGCAATTAAAAGTGTTTTGATAGTTATGTTAGGGAACGTCTTTCTTGTAATTGTAGAACCGCCTATTGTAAGGATTTATAAGATTTTGGGAAGTCACGGAATCTCAAAAGATACCGAAGTAATTTCAAGAATTTTGAAGAATTTCAGGGAATTTTAATGAGATTTCGAAGATTTCAAGGGATTTTATAAGTTCTCAAAATATTACATGGGATTGAAAAAAATTTGTATGTATTTTAAGAGATTTGAAAGGTTTTCGATGATTTCACGAGATTTCAAAGGATTTTACGAGATTTAGAAACATTCCAAAATATATCCGGCTTTTAAAAGATTTTAATGCATTTTAAGGTATTTAAAAAGATTCGGAAAAATTCCCATGCATTTTAAATATTTCAACGAATTTTAAAGAGATTTCAAAGTTTTCAAAGGATCTCATAATATTTTGAAATATTTCACATAATTTCTAGGAATATAACCCATTCCAAAAGATTTAAAGGATTTTCACGAATTCTGAAGGATGTCAGGTGATTTTGATGAAATTTCGAAGATTTGAAAGGATTTTATAAGATTCAAATGATTTCACGGGATTTAAAGAGATACCGAATATTTTCACTAATTTTGAAGGATGTCAGACGATCTTTATCAGATTTCGATGACGTAAAGGGATTTTATAAGATTCAAAATATTTCACGGGATTTCGTAAGATTTTAAGGAATTTTAACGGAATTTAAGAGGTTTAAATGGATGTCGCTGATTTCACGGGAATTCGAAAGATTTTAAGAGGTTTAGAAACATTCCAAAATGTATCCGCGGATTTTAAAGGATTTCTTAAGATATCAAAAGATTTAACAGAATTTCAAAGAATTTCCGAACATTAATAGGATTTTAAGAAATTCCGAGGAATTTCAATGAGGTTTAACGGATCTTAATGGATTTTAATATATTTTAAAGGATTTCAAGAAAATGGGAAAGATTCCCACGAATTTTAAGTAATTTATTGAATTCTAAAGCGATTTCAAATAATTCTAGGGATCTCGTAATATTTCGAAATATTTAACACAATTTCAACGATTTTAACCGATTTTAAGAAAATTTAATGATTTTTAACGGAATTTAAGATATACCGAAGTATTTTCACGAATTCTGAAGAATTTCGAGGGATTTTAATGGGATTTGGATGATTTCACGGAATTTAAGAGGATTTCGTAAGGTTTCAAAAGATTTAACAGAATTTCAAAGGGTTTCTGAATAGTATAAAGGATTTTAAGGGAATGAAATCTTTCCTTTGGTAATCATACAAAATCCATTAAAATAATTAAAGCTCATTTGAAAATCCGTTGAATATAAATTGAATTAAAATTATTTATTAAATTTGAAATATTTTGAATTGCTAGGGATTTCTTGAAATTTTATTCCATGTATTTTCCAAAGTTCTCTAGAAATTTCTTCAACTCTTTGGATATCCTACATATTTCTTTGAAGTTCCATGAAATTTTTGTAATCTCGATTGTTTATAAATCCGGAATTTAAAACATTTCTATAGTAATGTTAATGAGAATTGTTTAGAATTCAGTAATTACTGAAAAGTTCTTTGTATTTACATTGATTTTTTTAAAAGTAGACCTGGAATTTCCCCAAAAGTAGAACAGCCTTCTGTATCAGCCCTGATTAAGTTTTATTTTCATATTTGATAGGTATCTAATTTTTAATTCTTCTGCCTGATGATGAATGTTATATTTGCTACTTTTGAATGCCGTGATGAAACCTATAATATTTGAAGGCATAAAAAAACAAGTATTAAGTTTTATTACAAAGAACAAAGCAGAGTGAATTACAATCGGAATTTTTTTAAAGGCTCAAGCGAAGGAGGAGAAGCTTGCGAGAGAAAGGCAGAGAGAAAAGCTCCAGTTGGAGATTGCAGCGAGGGAACGTGCTGAGAAGAAGCAGCAGGAATATGAGGAGAGGCTCAGGAACATGGCAGAAGAGATTCAAAGGCGACAGGCTGAATTAAGCGAAGCGCAGGAGATGATTCGTCGCTTGGAAGAACAATTGAGACAGTTGCAGGCTGCTAAAGAGGAACTGGAAGATCGTCAGAAGGTAAATTCAGTGTTTAGATTAGATAAAATTATATTTACCTTTTGGCAGAGTGAAAATGAAATTATCCACTGTTTTACAGGAACTGACAGTCATGATGGAGAAATTAGAGCGTTCTCATGAGATGGAAGCCGTTGAGCGAGCTAAACTTGAACAAGAGATTAGGGCTAAACAAGATGAGGTCCAACGCATCCAATCCGAGGTGGAAGCTAAGGACGCTGAGGCCAGAAGGTTACAGGAGGAAGTCGAGTCCGCTAGGTAAGTCCAGATCCTGAAAGTCAAATAATTTTTTTGTAGTTTTCAATGGTAAATTTTAAATCCATCCAATTTGATGGAGAATAATTCGGAAATTCGCGGGATTTATTTCGGATTTTTGAGTAGCGACTGTAAATCATCTAGGAAAAATCCAGGAAATTGAGAATAAAAATAAGCCGCTTGCACTGATGAACACAGGGTTTTGATAATTAATGATTAAACCTTAAATATATTAAAAACTTAAAAACCTAGACTTCTTGAATTTTGTTTTAACCTTGAAAACCTGGAAGTCTCCTTGAATTTTTCATCAGTAACTTGAATAGAATTTTTTAAATTCTTTGCTTATAAAACATTATTTTGAATTCCGAAGAGTAATTTACATCTTTTTGTATTTGTTACAATCTTGTAGTATTTTTATATTTAAAATGTGGTAAAGAACGTTAAAGTATACATTTTTCTTATACTCAACTCACAAATTATAAAATGTATTAGTTGAAAATGTCGATGTTAATTCAGTTTCAGGATTCGAATGTTCGACTAGTTGACCACTACACTTTTGATTGTACACAAGATTTTTAGATTTCAAAATATTTCGAAGATTTCAAGCGATTTTTTAAAAATTATTCCACATAGATTTCAAAGATTTAGAAATATTTCGAAGATTTCAAACGGTTTCAAAGGACTTTACAATTATTTCAAAAGATTTAATAAGATTTCGCAAGATTTAAAAAAATTTAACAAATATTTCGAAGCTTTCAAAAAATTTCACAACATTTCACAAGGATTTACAATATGTTACAAAGGCGTGTACATCAGATCTAAAAAATTTCAAACGATATCGCAATATTTTAGAAGATTTCAAAAGATTTTACAATTATTTCAAATATTTCACAAATATTTCACAAAGATTTCCAATATTTCGAAAGATTTCAGGAGATTTCGAAAGATTTAAGAGATCTCACATGAGATTTCAAGGATTTCAAGTATTTCACAAAGATTCAAGTTCAGAAAGGCGTGTACATCAGATTTCAAAGAATTTCAAAAGATTTCAAACGGTTTTAAAAGATTTTTGAAGATTTCAAACGATTTCAAATGATTCAAAAGATATCTCGAAGGCGTTGCACATTAGATTTCAAAAGTTTTCAAAAGATTTTATAATAGCACACAAAGATTTCAAAAGATATTCGAATATTTTTAAAAATTTCAAGGATTTCAAAGATGTCACAAAGATTCAAAAGATTTCACAAAGACGTTGTAGATCAGATTTCGAAGACTCAAAAGATTTCGAACGATTTCAAAAGGTCTCAAAATATTTTTGAACATTTCATAAAGATTTCAAAAAGATTTTAAAGATCTCACAAAAATTTCACTAAGATTCAGAAGATTTCTCGATGGCATTAAACATCAGATTTCAAAGATTTCAAACTGATCCAAATGATTTTTGAAGGTTTCAAACGATTTCAAAAGTTTTGAAAGATTTCAATAGATTTCAAGGATCTGAAGTATGCAATAAAATGCAATATTACAGAAATTATTGGCAAAAGAAAAAGGCAATGGTCAATTTTTTTACATGTAGAGCAAACTGTTATTTTACTATTAGATTTACAAAAAACGGAACCTAGAAAACTTCATTTATTGACCTGGAAACGCGGGAAAAGATCTTGAATTTTGTTCCTAAGAATCGCAAGACGCTCTTTTTATTTTAATAATCTTAATAAATTACAGATTGAGACAGGAAGAAGCCGACAGGGCATTCCAAGCAAACGCGACGACACCTCAACATCATCACGTCGAGGAGAACGAAGAGGAAGGTGAAGAAGAAGGTGAGGAGGAAGGTGAAGGACACAGAGATGTCACAAAGGAACTCGTCACCGATGAGTCTATAATCGATCCAGTTGAGGAACGACGCACTTTAGCAGAAAGGAATGAACGTCTCCACGATCAACTTAAGGTGACGTTTCATCTGTTATCTATTGAAACTGTAATATTTGTCATTTATTGTAGAAAGATAAAAATAACAGTGTTACTTCAGCTCTATCGGACAATTTATTTAAAAAAATTATTCCATGAAGTTGGAGCAAAATTGTTGTTTTTTTACCTTCCTAATATCAGGCTGGCCGTCGGTCAGCAAAAACGTACAAAACCGGAAAAGGTAAAGGATTTTGAAAAAAAATCTTGCGAAAGTTAGGGAAAAATTACGGAATTTTGAAAATTAAGTTTAGTGGCCACCCTGTTATCATATTTTTGTTAGTAATTTATTAGCCTATTTCTTTTTTTTACATTTGCTTTCTCCTGATGATTATAGTTTTAGCTACAAATTGTATTATTTTGTTGAAAATTCGTTTTTTTTTTAAATTAATTCGTTTACTGAAAATTTAACTATTTTTTTTTAATTTCATATATTTTGTTGAAAATTCTTATTTTTTGGTAGAAAATTATTATTTGTTTATTTGTAAGTGAAATTGCTGCATTCTAATGTATAAATAACAGTTGAACAATTATTCATAATTAAAAGTTGATTAAATTTAAGAGATATTTAGAAGTTTCGAAATAAAGTTTGGAAACTTTTGAAGGATTCTGAATGGTTTTAAGATAATACACCAATTTTCTTGAGATTTCTGGTCAAATTTTTAAATGAGTTTTTATTTTTAACAAAGTCAGAGAAAATGGAAAATTGGTCAGGGAAAAATTAAGGAATTTTGAAAATTAAGTTTGGCGGCCATCCTGTTTTGAAGATTTCAAACCAAAAATTTAGAAGCTTTTTAAGAATCGTGAAAGGTTTCAAAGAAATACTTTTTTTAAAACTTATTAAGATTCCTAGAAAAATTGAAAATGATTTTTTTTGCTTGAAAAATTAATTTTAAGAGTATATTTAAACAGATTTCAAAAGTGATTCAAAACTTTTAAAAAAATAATCGGGAAGGTTTTAAGGCAATTTTTTAGTTTTACAGGGTTTATTCAAAGTTTTAGGAAAAGTTCGATGGGTTGAAAATGCAACTATTTTTTTTTTGAACATTCATCTATCTGTACACAAAATTCGTTAATTTTGGGTTGAAAAATAATTTGTTACAAAATAAAAAATCATCTTTGTTTAAAAAAATTAAAGTTTGTGTAAAAATGAACTCTTTTTGTTGAAGATCAGTCTTTTTTTATTTGAAAATTCGACCATTTGATTAAAAATTTATCTTTGTAGGTTGAGGATTCCTCAGTTTGGTTAAAAATTCAACTATTTTGTAAACTCGTTCTTTTTAAATTAATTTTTCCACTGAAAATTAACTTTTCCATTTTTGGTCGAACACGGATCCATTTGTTTAACGAGCCCGGCGGACAAAAAAATTATTGATGTCGTGGAGACGTCTTCAGGACATCCCTAAGACGTCTTTTGGTACATGCTTTTTGGAGATCCTAGGGATGGTATTAAGACGTCTAATGTCAGAACGATAGATGCCCCGAGGACGTCTAATGTCTTTAAGACGTCTTTAGGACATTCGAGGTCTTATAGACATTGATTGAACTGATATTGGACGTCCTAGGAACGTCCCCAGGACGTTCTTGGAATGTCCATGGTTTTTTGCCCACTGGGAGGCCAGAGCTTAGTTTTATTTTCTACCAAATTGTTGAACTTTTAACCTGAAAGATGAATGTTCTACAAAACAATTGAATTTTCAATAAATAAGTTAATTTATGTCCAAATATTTGAATTTTCAACTAAAATAATGAATCTTAAGCCAAAAAAGAGGAATTTTCAACAGAATAGTTGAATCTTCAACCAAAACGGACTAACTTTCAACCGAGCAGTTGCATTTTTAACCAAAACGGGTGAATACTCAACCAAGAAAATTACTTTTCTACCAAAAAGATCAATTTTAAACCAAAAATGTAATAGTTACATTTTCAGAGAAGAAAATTAATTCTCAAACAAAAAAAAACGAGTTTTTAGCAAAGTAGTTAACATTTCAACCAAAGAGATGAATTTTTAACTAAAATGATTAATGTTATTATATATTTAACGAAAGAGATGAATTTTCACCCAAAAAGTTGATTATTTAACCATCATTTTTTAATTTATAGATTTTTAACCAAGTACTTGAAGGACTCTACGATATTATTTATTTATTAAGAGAGAAAAAATTATTAAATTTAATGTAATCGTCTAATTTAAACATTTGTTTTTCTCTTTTCCAGGCATTGAAGCAAGATCTGGCCCAGTCGCGAGACGAGACAAAAGAGACAGTGATGGACAAAATCCACAGAGAAAACGTTCGCCAGGGTCGTGACAAGTACAAGACGTTGCGTGAGATTCGCAAGGGAAATACCAAGCGTCGTGTCGATCAGTTCGAGAACATGTAAATTTACATTTGATCCTTATCCAACCGCTAACCTACTTTATCTTGTTTACCACCCTCGAGGGCAATTCGTGCATGCAGCAAATAGAGAAGAGCAGAAATGTTTAAAGATATACAAGAACATTAACGAGGATTGGCAAATACCTATCGTCTGCATGTATTGTTTCCACTTTGCGACCGCATTTATGGCCTAAAACACCCTTGACGTGGTTCGCTTTTTTTATTGTCTTCCGCATTTATCCAGGTACGAGAACATATCCCTGAAAAATGCACTCTCGTCTTATCCATCGAGGCTTTACGCTACAATCGCTGTTCTTCGATTGTGCAGGGTGGGCTCGATCAATTTCTCCCTCCATTTTTATTCTCATTCTTCTTACTAATCGAGTTCTCGAAGGTGCGCCAGTATTCTCGAAAAGTATTCTGTCAATTGCGAACTTTTCCTTGATTCTGTCGAGCAATTCCCACTGCCTATTGGTTGTTGTTTTTTTTTTGACTTCTCTTTTTAACGAGACAAATTTTATCAGTCGCTTTTCCAGATATGTACGTAGAAAAGTACATAAGTAGATGCAATCGGGGAGGAATTTTCGAAACCGATTGCTACACGCAAGTGATATCGAATATCAAAAGAGGGGGTTTATAGAGAACATTATATTGAAACGAGAAAAGCTCGTGGTTCTATTTACATTTCTAGCACGTTCGGAGTACGATTTACTAATTAGTGATTTTATATTGATCACACTCGTGGCCTTTATTGATATACATATAGTACTAGATACTTATGTACGATAGAAAGAAAGAGAAAGAAAGTGCGTGTTTGCGTGTGAGAATGCAAAAGTGGAAAGAATGTGCGTGAGAAAATAGAGAGTGAATGACAGATAACGGCGTAGCGGTTTTGGTACGCCGTGTTATTTTTTAAAAGCGACTTATTTTTCAAAAGCCCCGAGTATCCACTCGAGAGAGAAAGAAAAAAAAGGTCGAACTACCGATCACATTAACGTTTCTAATGCTGCAAATTATTTTCTGTTTGGTAAAATACGAGCGACCATCTGTATCGAGAGGAAATGACATTTGAGTAGGTCAGGATTTGGAGATTGAACGGTATCCGTCGATATTATATCATTACTTAGTATTATCAACCACCACTCGTTACAATCGTGAACAAGGAATTCAAAACATTATCAGAGGAAATAACGATAGATATTTTTTGATTATATTTAATAGTAATATTTACAAATTAGTAGTCTTATTATTATATTATTAATTAATTATTATTATTATATTAATGTTTACAGTTTAGTAGTGTTATCGATATATTAATTAATTGTCAACCATGGTCGTTCAGCTTCTACACTTAACGTAGATCAGAAGGACCACCCTCAATCGACTAACTTTTTTTTATTTTAGAAACTTTTCACTGTTCCGCAAAGTTTTTTAACCGTTTTTTTTTCTACCGCCGTCTTTACTTAAAAGTTGAAGCAGTTATTGTCGAAACATTCCAGACGAACTCTGAGCTACGAATTGTATACTTTGCTAATTTTACAAAAAGAACTTTTTTTGTAAAAAATAGGATGGTATCGGGAGCAAACTTGAAATTTGATACAACTTTTTTTCTGAAACGGTACTTAACACAGGTTCATCGAATTAAATGGTTACATGCGTCCGAATGAAAACCCGTCTACGTAGAGTTTAATAGCGTAGATTCTAGAAATTGCAATGCAATATCGTACTACGTGTAAATAAATATTAATCGAACGCCTAACATTTTTCGCACGAATGTGAGTCGTTTTAAGGCGATTCACGAAATTTATAGAAGCAATATTTTATACCGCTTTTCGTTCAGGAATTTTGTAATTTGGAATGCAGGAGAAAAAAGGAAATAAATTTTTTTATTGGTGATTGGAATTAAAATGTCGAGAGAATTCGATATTTTGTGAGGCCATAAACAATAAATGGAGCTTCTCCGAGTTTTTCTTTTTTCAATGTTTTTATTGTCGTTGCGATAAATCGCGTAAGATAGTGTTATTATTGTTGACACACCAAAACTCACGCGTGGTTCGAGACGAAGACAGGTAGATATTGTATATTAAAGAAAAATGTTGGTGCGAGGACATATGAATGTACTTTGCTGGAAAGGCTAGAGATTGTTTAAATAATAAAAATCATTACCGTATATATTGAGGATTTTTTACGTTTCTTTTCCAGATATCCTTTCCATAAAGGGGGAAAATATTACCAAATAAAAAATGATAATATAAAGTTAAAATTTGAAAGTCTGAAATGATTACATATTTATAAATGTTGTAGAAATAATAGAAATTGTAGAATAATTCAATATCCGGGTGGCTGCTCGACCCGGAAACCGGGGATTTCTTGATACCGGGAAGTGACAGTGAATTTATTTTATGCATGGGAAATTGGGCATTTTACAAATTTTTATAAGAACAATCTAACCAATGACTTTAAATCTCACAAATTTCACATCACATGATATAATGTAATTTAAAATAAGTTTTAATTTAACTGTTTTTTAAATGTTAAGTTCAATTGTTAATTTTTTCAATTATGAAATCATTCAGTTTACAATGTGTGATTGTAAAATCTATTACTAACCAAATTTTCCATTTTGATCTTCATTTTGAACGGTACGTTACCAGTTTAAAGAATTTAAAATTGCTGTTTTGATGACTTAAAAAATTAAAAGCATTAGAAACTTAAATTTTTTGACAAAAAAGGTTTTGTCAATCTAGTGTAAATATAAATTAATAATTGGTTTTTAAAATTGAACTGTGTTTCGAGTATAAAAATTGAACAATAATCGATTTTACAGGACGATTTTGAATCTGTTCAAAATTAAACAATTTATAGATTGTAACGTTAAAATTTAACTTTTTCAATTCGAAAGCCTTAGTAGCTAAATAAATGAAAATATTAAAATTTCAGAGATTTAAGCTTTGAACGATACAATTTTAATTGTTCTGTTTTTTCTTAATTATAAGCGAAATGGCTAAATTTTTATGTATAAATAACAGTTAAACAATTATTTATTTGGAAAAAAATTTATTAAGTTAAATAGATAATTAGAAGTTATGAAAAGATTTAAACTTAGAACATGAAAAGATTTCAAAACATTTAAAACAAAGTATAGATTTTTGGAGGCTTCGAAATAAAATTTGGGAGATTTTTAAGGATTTGAAAATGTTTTAGGAGAATAAAAAATTTTCTTATAGTACCTGGGAAAATTTTGAAGGATTTTTTTATTTTGAAAAATTAATTTTAACAGAATATTTAAAAAGATTTCTAAACAAGATCAAGTTTTGACGAATAAATAACAACTGAACAATGATTAATTTAGAAAAATTCGAGTAAGTTTAAGAAATATTCAGAAGTTTTGAAGATACTCAAATTTAATTAAAACTTCAAACGATTTTTAAAAAATTTAAAGAAAGCGTAGATTTGTGAAGATTTCGAAAAAAAAATTATAAGCTTTTTAAGCATTTTCAAAGGTTTCAAAAGACAAAAAAATTGTCAAGATTCGTCGAAAAATTGAAAATGATATTTTATTTTGAAATATTAAAACAGAATCATATTCTCTTTTAATGTAATTATTAAATTATATTATATTATTATATTTATTATTATTATATTTATTATTATTATAATATTATGTAGAAAAATTTCAAATCAAGAACAAGTTTTGATGAACAAATAACGATTCAACAATTATTTATTTTAAAAAAATTCGAATAAGTTCAATAGATTTTTAGAAGTCTTCAAAAGTTCAAAGTTAATTTAAAACTTGAAAAGATTTCAAAAAAATTAAAACCAAATATAGATTTTTGAAGATTTCGAAATAAAATTTTGAAGCTTTTTATCGATTTTGAAAGAATTTTTTGTTGATAATAATAAAAAAATTCTTAAGATTTCTCGGAAAATTTTGAATGGTTTTTTAGTTTGAATAATTAATTTTATTTAAACATTTCAAAATATTTCAAAACAAAAATGTTGGTGAATAAATAAAAATGGAAATATTATTAATTTAGAAAAAGTTCGAGTAAGTTTGAGAGAAATTTAGAATTGCAAAAAGACTAAAAAATAATTTAAAACTTGACACGATTTCTAATGTTTTAAAAGTTTTTTAAGCATTTTGAAAGGTTTCAAAAGAATACAAAAATTTAATAAGATTCCTAGTAAAATTGAAAATAATTTTTTATTTTGAAAAATTACTTTTAAGAGAATATTTTAAAAGATTTCAAATGATTTACAAAATTGTGAAACAAAAACCTGGAAGATTTTAAGGCAATTTGTTTTATTTTGCAGGATTTGTTAAAAGTTTGAGAAAAAAATATGAATCTTTTAAAAAATATTTAGAAGTTTATAAAAATTTGCAATATAATTTAAAGTTCGAAAAGATTGCAAAAAATGTAAATTTATGAAATTTAGACTCTTGCAAAATATTTTACATCCTGTAATTGTAGTAATTTGTTTTTGTTTTAAATCGAAGTTAACTGATTTAAATTTACAGATTTTCGGCAGTGATAAAATATGAATTGAAGAGAGGAATTCAGAGGGGTCATTAGATATTAAAGCCTTATAATGTACATTGCAAATTATTATTGGATCAATAATTGACAAGGTCAGTACGTCATTTCGATCTTGCAATAAATATAAAATGTGACTAAATCAAAAGCACAAAAGTTACTGAACTTTTTTTCTCCTGATTTTTTTAATGGCAATTCCTTAATTTATGAGTCATTATTTTCGAAATTATATGATTTAGAAAAAATATAATTTCTGAACACAAGGTTTAAATGTCTGATATTTGAGCTAGTGAATATTATCAAACCAAAAAATTCTTTAGGAAAAAATTAAGAATTTGTCGATTTGAAATAAATGTATAAAATTATTATTGATAAATAAATTAATATTCAGGTAAGTTGGTCGAAGAAACGTCACTTGGGCTGTAAATTTGTGTGGACAGAGGAACTCTCCACCAGAAAAGGATAAAAATGTGTGCCAACGGAGATCTTCTTGGTGAAATTGAGCAAGAAAAAAATGCTTGCCCCTCGCGAGGTCATTTAAAAAAAGGCACAGAAATCGTGCAAAGTAATCATTCCTCAAGAACAACCAGATTCCTTTGAGTCCTATGCATCTATAACTATAAATTTATTAATTTCAGATGCTTCTGGTGAAAACTCCTTATTACTTGAGATGGGCCATAATGACTACGGACAACTGTGGCACGCGAAAGAAACTAGGAAAAAAAGATATTTATTAAAAGAGATCGACACAAAAAATTTTTGATTCCAGTTTTGAAACTCAGAAAGTTTTTTTTTAATTTCAGAACACATCTCAGGTTTGGAAGGCTTCGCGATTGAAAAAGTAATGGTGGTTTTCGATTACTGTCAACTTTGTTTCTGGGGCTCCAACGCGGAAATACAGGTAAATTTAAAAAACTCATAATTCAAGAAGAATTTAATTAAAATTAAGGAACTAAACATTTGAATTGAATTTTTCTAAATTTAATTTGAATTTTAACTGAAATTTTAAGAACCTACAATATAAAATAGAATAAAAATCATGGTGATTTCCTGGATTTCACAAACCTTTCAAACATGATAAATTCTTTTAAATTCACCTATAATTGAGAAATGATCCTTGAAGAGAGTATTATCTATAAGAATTTCATTTTCAATATATATTTTTGTTCGGTTTAACATTTCTGCTTTTATTGTGCTTTACTTGCTATATTATTTTGAATATTTTTTATTTTGTTTTACTTGAATAAAATATAAATAATTAATAAGAGTGAAGAAAGTTAGTTCAATTAATTGAATGAATTCGAATTTTTGTATGTATTAATTTAAATATGGCTAGAACCACTTCAGCCTCTTCAATAATTTTCTAGTCATAAAGAATTTCTGTACGATTAGTCATGGTCTATAATTTTATTTTTCACTTTTTTTACTTAAAAAAAACTTATAATGTCGCTAAGCAATCTATAATTTCCATTTCGCTAATTACATACTTCACATTCTCTCCCCTATAATTCCCCTTTTTGGAGAATTCCGCATTTTTCCTCTGTTTAAAAGAATGTTCCCCTTTTTCTCGTTTTTTTCATTTAAATGCGAACTTAATAGAACCCAATAAGAAAATCTAACTATTTTTACCTGAAAGTTACTCATTTTCATATAAAGTTACTCTGTTTGTTTGAAAAGACTACTATTATATTTTTGGTTGGCAATTAATCTTTTTTGGTTAACATTTTTTATTATTCGGTGGAATATTTAATTATTTTGTTGAAAATTCATATTTTTGGGTTGAAAATTCAAGTGTTTTGTAGAAAATTCATTTTTTCCGTTTGAAAATTTAACAATGTGGTTCAAACTTTTTTTCTTTTAAGTCTGCCAAATTTTTGTTGGTGAAAATTTCAAATGTTTTGTTAAAAATTTGTATTTTGGTTTGAAAATTTAAATATTTTGGTAGACATTTCATCTTTCTTGGTTAAAAATGCAATTCTTTGATTGAAAAATTTTTTTGTGTTGAGGATTCAAATTGTTTCTTGAAATTTCATCTTTTTCGTCTGAATTAAATATTTCTGTTAAACATTCGTCCTTTTAGATGATAGAAAATTCATCCTTTTGGCTTGAAAGTTGATATTTTGTTAGGAAAGCCATATTTTTTGTTGAAAATTTGTCTGTTTTGTTAGAAACTCATCTTTCCTGGTCTACAATTCAACTGTTTTATTAAACATTCGTCTTTTCAGATAGAAAGTTCGTCCTTTTGGATTGAAAATTCATCTTTGATAGAAAATTTATATTTTTTGGTTGGAAGTTTTTAGTTATTTTTTTTTAAGCATTTAAATTGAATAGTTTACTATTGTATTTTTGGTTCAGAATTCATCTCTTTTGATTAAAAATGTAATTATTTTGTATAAAATTTGAATTTTTTCCCCTTCATGACTGAAAAATTATTCTTGTGGTCGAAAATTCATCTTTTTGGGTTGAAAATTCAACTATGTTTGTAGAAAATTCATCTATTTAGTTGAAAATTCAACTTTTTGGTAGAAAATTGATCTTTTTCTGTTGCAAATTCACCTTATTTAGTTAAATATCTAATTCTATTGTAAAGTCAACCGTTTAGTTAACAATTAACTTTTTTGTTGAAAATTCGTATTTTGGCGTTAAAAATTTAATTGTTCTGTAAAAAATTCGTCTTTTTGGCAAAAAAATTCAACAAATTGGTTGGTTTTTTTCATGACTGAAAAATCTTTCTTAGTTGAAAATGATAATATTGTTGAAAATTCATCTTTTTGTTTTAAAAATTTAACTGTTTTGGTAAAAAATTAATCTCTTTTTTTTTGGAAGAAGAATATGATCAGAAATCAGACAACGAAGATGGATCTGGAGGGGAAGCTTATTATAACTTATTTATATAACTTTTCTTTGACTGAGAGCCAATGAATATTTTTCTTTGAATCAAAGAATCTTTTTTCTGACCTAGTATTTTAAGCAAATCTTTTTACGATATAAAATACCAAATTATCTTATTAATTAATTCATTTTCTTCTAATTCCTGCTGGGATAAAATATTATATTTAAATAAAAGTAATCTGTATACAGATTACTGAAAATGGTTTAAAATTAAAATGGTATGAAAGTTGATGTAGTTAGTTTAATATTAACTTCATTTTATAATTATTAGTTATACGGAATAGTACTTTAAATTGAGGCATATGTTTTAACTTGATAATTAGGTAATCAAAAAAATAAATATGATATAAGCGCGCATAGCGCTCTATTTGTGCTAGTTTTTGTTTTTAAATTGCTAGTACACATGTTCAATTATTTAACATGTTTTATTTTTTTTTATCTTTTAAAATTCTTTACAAACGGTTTGAGATATTTTTACTTCCTGTTTTTTTGCCCACTTTTCACTCAGAGCGAGGCAATAATTAATAAAATTTCACAAAAACAATTGTTTGAACAAATAATAATTGTTTGTAACTATCTTTGCCCATAGTAATGCTAGAAAGTTAAGGGTTCTTCTGAAATTTTCAGCTTTTCTTTGACTTTCAAGTTAGGAACAAACAATAAATATTAATATTAATGAATAATTCTCTTGAATGTTTATTTATTCTTTGTTCATAATTAAAATACCAAAGCATAGTTATAATTTTGAGTAAAATATTGGAAATCTTTAGTAATTTTTAAAAATGCAAGTGGTTCTACACATTCTATGAACCTTCATGTATCAATTTCACAAAAAAAGAAGCGTTTCAAAAATAGTAATTGCGATGAAAATATGAAAATTATAATTTGTGCACACGTCTCATCTCGCCCCATGCTCAGGGGCGAGACGAGACACGTATTGGGGCGAGATGAAACACCTCATCTATTTATTAGTTTTTGTTAATAAAAGATTATTTTTAGTTTTTCAGTTTGTCCCTAACTAGAAAGTCAAAGAAAAGCTAAAAATTTCAGAAGGACCCTTAAGATTCTAGAATAACTATGGGCAAAGATAGTTATAAACAATAATAATTTGTTTGAACAATTGTTTTTGTTAAATTTCATTAATTAATCATTCTAAGTGAAAAGTGGGCGAAAAGTTGAATATTTCAGAAAAACCGCGACTTTCTAGCATTATTCAATGAGAATATTATTAATAATAATAATGAATTATTTAAACAATGAGGTTTGTTAACTTGAATTGATAATAATTTTAAATCTAATTGAAAAATGGATAAGAAGTGGAAAATTTGAGAAAAAGCTACAACTTTCTAGCATTATTTTAGAAGAATATTATTATAAATACTAATAAACGGTTTAAACAATTACTTTTGTTAAATTTAATTAATTATTGCCTCGTTCTGACGGAAAAGTTCAAAATAGTGGAAGAATTCGGAAAAACCGCGACTTCTTAACTCTATTCTAGGAGAAAATTGTTCAATGCAATAATAAACTGTTTAAGTAATATACGTCAAAATATAATTATCAGTAGAAGGTAGAATTCTGTATATTATAAACAATTTGTGTTGAAAAAAAAACAAAAAATTGTTGATGAGCCGAACACAAATTTCACATATGGTGTTTTTTTGGGAGCCTATGAAACAGGCTTTTGGGGGTAATGTTTAAAAAGCAATTACTCATTTTTAATCTAGAGATTATTTTGAAGAGAAATTTTTGAGTTTCCACTCGATTTACCGAATAATGACAATTGCAGAACCTCTAAAAATCATAGTTTGAAAACGCATTTATTTTTGGTGCATTTTTGGACCACCCTATTACACACCCGTTATATAACCCTGAAGTTCAATCTTCTCTAAATTTGTTTCGACTAAAATATTAACATTTTGTTTATGATTGAAGAAAAAAAATTTGCCTAATAAGCCGCTTTTAAAGTTATTATAAACATGCAATAGAATAATTCATTGTGAATGAATCATTGAAAACAATTAAAATTAATGCAATAACATAAGTTATTCTATAATGAATGAAGTAAATGTATATCTTGAAATGCTTCGTCATTGTAAAAATAAGAATAACTAAAATTTAAACTTGAAATTCGCGCCATAACTTTCAAAATTAGAACGAAATTATCGAAATATTTAAAAGTCTAAGACTCATAATCATTCTTCCTTTTTTATAATCACAGCTTTCTAAATGAACTTTGGCTCATGACTCGTAGGTTTTCCGACATAATTATTCAAGATTTACGTGAAATAGGTAATATCACGTGACCTTCAAATTTAAACTTTGACGGAAGAAGCAACCTTTAAAACTGAAGTATCAGGTCTGCCAACCGTAAAAATGTTGATATCAAGATATATCTATATCAAAATGACGCCCGGATTCCAGACCGTGGCTCGCAACGTTTGCTTTGAAAACAAACGTTTTGTAAAATAAATATACTTCAAGTACCCAAAATAGTGGGCTGATTGTTACAGTTCGGGAAATACGTTGTTGTCGACAGGGAATTAACGAAAAGTAATCGTGAAGAGCTTTAGAACAGGTTGGTATGTTCTTTAGAACTAGTGATGTAACGAGCTTTGAATTTTACTGTCTAAAAAACCGGCACATTTTTTCCCCATTGTTTAGAATTCAGTTTAAATGTAAATCTTGATGAAATATGCAATTAATTCCTATGAGATCCTAACCTTAACGCACTCCCGGGTTGTACTTTCTGAAGGCAATATTCACAGATCGCGGCATTTACTTTTAAATTATCTCGAATTCTGTCAAAAGGAATCCAAGTTTGTTTATGATTATCGAAAATCAAACTTGCTTTTGACATGTAATAGTTGCTTTAAAAGTCCATATATTATGAAGCATAGAGGAAAAGTGATGTTGAAAAGTTTCATTGATTTAAGGTGAAGTATAAAAACATTATATAGTTTTGCAAGTCATTTTGATTATTTTTATTTAGATCAGGGTAATACATTTTTTCTAAATGTTAATTAATAAAAGATCTTTGAAATCTTGAAGGATTAGTTTGCTTTTCACGAAACAAGAAAATTAAAGATTAAACCTCTATTTATATAATTATAATTGTCGCCAGCGTGGCCCGGCACCCGCGGGAAAAGATAAGAATTTGTTTGAACACGGGGAAAAATCCAGAAAGGACAGTGAATTTATTTTATAACCTTGAATTATGTAAATTAGTAGAAAATGCGATCGAAGCACTGTAAATGTCAAGCGATTCAAATAAAACAACCTTACAATTATAAAAAGTTAAGTTAAAAATATTACACTATTAAATTGTTGTGTGTTTCAATTTAAAAATGAATTAATTTTCTACAAAACAGTTGAATTTGTAACCGGAAAATATGATTCTGAACAATCAACAAAAAAAAGTTAATTTTTCAACCAAACAGTTGAACTTTAACCAAATAGTTAAAATTTTAGTAAAGGCAATTAATTTTTAACATAAAATATTAATTTCAAACAATAAATGCAGTAGTTGATATTTCACCCGAGGAAGATTTTATTTTAATTTAAAAACCAGTTGAATTCAATCAATAAAGATGAATTTTCAATAGAATACTTAAATCCTTAACTAAAACATTAATTTTGAACCAAACAGTAGCATTGTCAACAAAAAGGATTAATTTATTACTAAAAATGATAAGTTTTCAACTAAAAATGAAATAGTTAAATTTTTATTTAAGAAAATAAATTTTCAGCTAAAAGCGAAACAAATTTTAAATATTATAGTTGAATTTTTAACCAAAGAAATAAATTTTTAACTAAAACGATGAATCCAACTAAAAAAATTCATTTTCAACAAAGTAGTTCATCTTTCAACCAAATAGTCAAAAAGACGATTGCTAAACAAAATAGTTACATTTTTAATTAAACAAATTTTTCAGTCATGAAAGAAAAAAAATTACCAAAAATGTTGAATTTTCAAGCCAAAAATACGAATTTTCAGCAAAACAATTGAATTTTCAACCAGGAAATATGAATTTACAACCAAAAAAGGTTATAGTTGATATTTTAATTACGAATTAAAAATTTTTTTAAACAATTGAATTGAATAAAAAAGGATGATTTTTTACCCAAGTAGTTGAATCCTCAACCAAAAAAAATTCAGTATAGACCAAAAAGTTGCATTTAAAAAAGAAAAATGAAATTTCTACCAAAATAGGCGAATTTTCGACAAATTACATAAATCTTCAACTAAACAGTTGAATTTTCAACCTGAAAATTTGAAGTTTCAACAACAAAAATAATTTTTAACCTAACAGTTGAATTTGTAACCATACAATTATATTTCTATTTGATATAATTATTTTCTAGTTAGAACAATTAACTTTTAACATCAAAAGATGAATTTTCAAAAAAATATGTAACAGTTGTAATCTAAATCCAGAAAGATTTTGATTTAAAAAATTGATTTCCAACAAAAAGCGAAACGATTTTTTAACGAAATAGTTGAATTTTCAACCAAAGAAATGAGTTATTAACAAAATGATTTTTTCTTTAATTTGGTTATAAATGCAATAGCATGGTTGAAAATTGTTATTTTTTTAAACTCAACTATGTCGTTGAAAATGCAACTACTTTGTTGAAATCGCAATATATTTCGACTTGAAATCATGGGAATTTGAAGCTTTTCATATTGAATTTAATATTGTATCTATATTCATTTTATTTAAAAGAATTTATGCTCCTATTTTCATGAAGAATCACCCCATTTTGCCTGTTTCGGGAGCATTTTGGGCTGTGAAATCGGAATGAGTGAAAAATGAATAATTTCGTATTCAAATTATACAGTCTCAAATTTAAAGCCTTAATTGTTTAGTAATTTCAAGCTTAAAATGTTCAAAATGATTGTTACTTAGAATAATCCAAGATTAATAATAATAATAATTAAAAATAATATTCCAATGTTAAAAAATCATTTTACAGCAAGATTCAGAATCCTTCAAGCTGAATGACGAATTTCGAATAATTTTTTTAAGCATCATAATCATGGTATCCGTTTGCAAAATCCCATGTTTATTATTTAATAAACTCTCCTTCGTTTAAGCAAGCCATGATTATAAAAAATATTATTTTCAAAAATCTCTAGTTGTAATATTTATACCAGAAAAGAGAGAAAATGCTATAAGGTGTAGATTTCGTGCAGAATATATATTATTGGATTTCGCCTCACTTTTCGCCGACATAAAAAATTTGAAAAAACGCTGATAAAATTTTCCAGAGAATTGTCGGATGCGATTTTTACATTTGTTTTTTAGTTTTTTTTACAAACGAATGAAGAAAGAATGGCCATTTCTTCTATTTTACGTTCACGGTGCTCTGCAATAATAGAAACATTTTTTCAATCGCGTACATTTCATGGAGCGACATTTGTTTAGTAATTTTGTTTAAAAAAATAATGAATAATGTATTTGTTTATAATATTAACAAGAATAATCTTGCGAGAAATTTTTTCCATAATAACATTGTCTCCATCCAAACTTCTTGCAATATAAATGAAAAAAACGTAAAATTATTGCCAATGATAGAAAAGACACTTTCAAAAATTAATTTGTTTATAAATTTTTTTTTGTTCTTTTATGTTATGATAAACGTCTTCAAATTATGTTACACTATGAAACGTAGTCGATTGCAACAATTTTCCTGTTATTGGCGAGAAATTGGAATGTTAAGTAGAATAAAGTATTTACTATTTAATTCTGTGTAGGATATATTCTGTGTAGAAAATATTTTGTTTGGGAAAAATATATCAGAATAAAATTCTGTGGAACCATTTCCATTTCAAATTAGATAGGCCCTACTTTTGAAGTCGCCGAATCTTTTGGGGACAATATATGTTGTTTTTTAGAGGGAATTAGACGATACGTATTTTTACGATTTGTGAAAAAAATGTGTTCGAAGTTATGCGTATTTGAATTTTTTGCTTTCTTTGAAATAAAATTAAATTTTTTCTTCTATAACTTTTGAGCCTATCGCCTTCTTTCGAAAGACGCGAGAAAATTTAGAAAATGTTCAAAATTAAGAAAATTTTAGCGTTTTTTCTGAAAATATTAAAACTAGTTTTTCTCAAAATAACCCACACATATATTTTTTGCCAACTTCTTGTTCAATTAGTACTATCATAAGGAAAATACATCATATAAGTTTTATGCGGGCTAAACAACGTTTGTGACCAGGATAATTTTTTTCATAAAATCGAATTTCAGCATTTTTCTTGCAAACAGCAGATGCGAAAAAATGTGAAGAAAATTATTGGCACAGTTAAAAAAGTTCTACAAAAAGGTCCTGTACTCATTTATTATATATTGCACCATTCCCGAAAAATAAGAAAATTCGGTTTTCATAAAGAAAAAAAATCCCTTGGCCACAAAACTGGTTTAGCCCGCATAAAACTTACAGAATATCTTTTTCATGTAAATAAAAATGTTTAAAAAATATTTAAAAAAAATAAAAAGGTGGGATTTGTCTTCTTTCACAGAAATTGTCCATATGTTTCAGTCCTTCAACTTGTTTTTTAAATTTTATATATAAATGAAAAATTGAAAACACAAGTGTGTTCTAATTTTGAAACTGTGCACAAAAAAGCAATTTATAATATAGTTAATAACAGATTTGTACATTTAAAAGAATTGGCTGCTCTGCTGTCACTGTAGTTTCCGAATGAAACAAAAATCTCCTGGTCAAAAAATTCATTTAGCCCGCATGAAACTCACACGGTATTTTCGTTTTGATAGTACAAATTTTAAAAAAAATTGGCAAAGAATATAAAAGTGGGTTTTTTTGTGAAAATCGACTTTTAATATTTAAAAAAAAATCGCCGCCATTTTGTTGATTTTGAACATTTTCTAAAATGTCTCGTGTATTTCGAAAGAAGGCGATAAACTCAAAAGTTATATAAGTTTAAAGAAAAAATTGGGTTTTTTTTTTGTGAAAAATAAAGCAAAAATTCAAATACACATAACTTCGCAAACATTTTTTCCCCAAATCGCAAAAATAAGTATCGCCTAATTTCCTCTAAAAAAAAACATATTTTGTCTCCGAGAGATTCTGCGATTTCAAGTGTAGATCCAGGTAGAACTTGTGTAGGAAATATTCTATGCATAAAATATTTTTTGTATGAAAATTATGACAGTATTGAATTCGGTGTAGCAAATACTCTGTGTAGAACATATTCCTAAACAAATAAAGTTGAAGGGTAGAAATGCAAAAGGAGTCAAGCGCCATTTTTCACTCTTTTCAGGAGAGACGAAAAACATGTTGTAAATTCAGCGGGACCATTTAAGAAAAAAATAAGAAAGTGCTTTCGAGATACTTTCATGCTCTATCGAACTAAAAAAAGTTTGCTCACAAGAAGCTATCCGGTTTCTAGAAAATGAATGAAACAGGTCACGTTTCGAGGTTAGATTTTGAGTCCGTATCGACTTTTAACATCTTTTAACATTAATTGTGGAGTCAATTTGCAGTTTAAGGAAAAACTAAAAATTTAAATTCTAGCTATTGAATGGACGAATTGATTTCCAATAAGTTTGTTTCAAAAAAATCATGCAGTTTCGCGAAATTTGAAAATTCAATTATGACTTGAAATGGTGTAAAACTGACATTTCAACTTCAAATGACGATAGCAGTAATAATTTTTAATATTTACAAAAAATGAGGAATTGGGTTTTAGTTTATTTAGTGCTGAACGGAAGGGAGACACTGGCTAATTAAAAATAATTAGTCAGTGTCGAGAAAAATGAAATTTGATTTTTTATTTTGTGGTTAGAAAAGCTTCTCGGACTGTGAACACGAAAACACAAGGCAAACCTTTTTTTAGTGGGAATTTTGAAAAATGATGCCCCAAAAAAATCCTTTGGCAGGCATGTGTAATAGAATTTATCTGATTTTTTGAGCTAATAAACCCGATTTCGAAAATTTGGCGCTTGATTCCTTTTGCATTTCTACCCTTCAGTTATTATTTCAGTCATTCAGTGTCTGATAGATTTTTTTCATTATCTTTGAAACTTTGATTCGACTTTTAGTGAACTTTTTTCGAAATTCGTTGCTACTTTCTTTGTAATTTTTTGCGACTAGTGCAACTTTTTTAAAGCCTTCTTAGTCGATCCGAGCTCTGAACCCTGACACTATAAATTGAGAATATTGGTCTACTTTGGATGCGTTAGCTTTGAATATATAAAATTTAAATCTATTCAGTTTTGAAAGCTTCAATAAGCTGGAAAATTTCAATTTGTTTATTCTTGTCTCGTATTTTCAAAGACACCCAGATAAAATAGAAAAAATCTTTTCGCAGTGAACAGTCTGATTCTTTGCTCAAGCTAACAACATCATCACAGAAAATGAGCCAGTTTGATGACGAAAAGGAAGCAAAACCCCACCAGTCTCGAAGGCACAATCGGAAGAAGCATCGAGAATGCAAGATGTAAGAATTAAATCTTTTAAAACACACTAAAATTTCCTCCATAAATAATAACACAAAAATCCATCACAATATAAACTTTCTTCTATTTCAGACTTGCTAAATGCGAAAAGGTGTTAAATAAAACATTACATTCAACATTAAGTCAACAAAGTAGTTTGGATGCAATAATCTTCAACGAAATGTGTGATAAAGCTGATAAAGCTCGAGAGAATGAAAATAACAGGGATTTGATCAAAGAAGGCTGCCGGAAAACTAAAAGGTGTTTAAAATTACTTCGAGGGTTTGATAAGGATTTGAAACTTGATATAGCAGCTGCTGGTTCTTACGCCCAGTTTGAAAGAAACGAACCAATGCCCGCCACGCCTAATAATATTAAGGTAATAATAATTCTCAAAACTTGACCTTCTTTCCATCAGATTGGCTCTTGGCTTTAGTTCAAAAGAACCATCTTATCTTTTTACCTTCGTAGATTGAGACCAGAAATAGATTTCGAAGTTTGTGTTCGAAACCGGTCGATGTGGAGGAAAAGTTCAGTGTATCCCAGGACAATGATCTGCTGAAGGCGATCGAAACAGAACCTATTCTTCATTCTCCTAAGACTCAGAGTGTCAAGGAAAGAGAGATATTCCATGATACATTTTCTTTTTTGATAAGACTGGTGAGACAACAATAAAAAGATAAAAATAAATTTTATTCTGCTCTTGCTTTATTCAGATTAGCCGTAGGTCAGGGAAAACCTGGAAATGAGGGAAAAAGCAGGAAATTTTATTGGTTAAGGAAAGTATCTCTCAAAGTCAATGAATTTTTTATTTATGAATTTTAATTTGAAATTTTTTATTCCGTTTATAAAAGATTCTACATTAAAAATTTTACAAGATTAAAATTATGGTTTTTGAACTTTAATGGTCAGGAAAATGAAAGTGGTCAGGGAAAAAATAGGGAATTGTGACAATGTAATTTTGCAACTAGCCTGATATAATGTTCTTGACTGTCATTGATTTGCCTTGTATTTATATTTTTTTTGCAGTTGCTTCCTCCTGACGATTATGTTTTTATTGAAAAATTTAATTTTTTGGTTGAAAATTCAACAATTTTGGTTAAAAATGCAACCGTTTTTTTGAAAATTCATAGTTTGGTGTTGAAAATTCAGCTAAAATCTTTCTGGATTGAAAAGTCAACTATTTTTTTAAAATTAGTCTTTTTGGTTTAAAAATTCAACTTTTATGGCTAAAAAACTGTTTAATTAAAAATTAATCTTCCTTGGTCAAGGATTCAACTATTTTGTTGAAAATTTGTATAATTTGGTTGAACTTCACTGTTTTTGAATTTCAATGAAAATATTTTTTGGTTGTAATATCTACTATTACACTATTCGTTGAAAATTCATATTTTTTGGTTGAATATTGAACTAGTTGGTTGAAGGTTGAACCACTTTGTTAAAAAAATATTTATTTGTTGAAAATTCATCTCTATGGTTGAATATTCCTTTTTTGTTGCTGTAAATTTAAATATTTCAGTGCAAGATTCATCATTTAATATTAGTTGAAAATTCATCTCTTTGGTTCAAAGTTTAATTATTTTGTTGAAAAATGATCTTTGTTCATTTAAAATTGAACTACTTGGGTAACAGTCAAACTACTTTGTTAAAAAGAATTTTGTTGGTTGAAATTTAATCTCTTTGGTTGAAATTTGACTAATTTGTTGAAAACTCTTTTTCTTTTATTATTTAAAATCAAGCTTCTTAACTAAAAATTGAATTATTTCATTCACGGTTTAAAATTTTGCTTTTTTGGTTCAAAAGTAACCTTCTTGCTTTAAAATTTCCTCTGTTTTGGCTAAAAGTTCAACTGTTTGGTTGAAAATGAACTTTCTTGTTGGAAATTCTTGTTTACAGGTTGAAAATTCAAATGTTTTACAGGAAATTCGTTTTTTGCTGGAAAGTTTAAAAATGTTGATAAAAATTTTTTTTCTTCATCGACTAAAAAATCTTTATTTGTAGGAAATTCGTCTTCTTGGTTGAAAAACTCGCAATTTTAGTTCGAAATTCATCTCCTCGGTTAAAAATTGGACTATTTCGTTAAAAATTCGTTTTTTTATTCTTTGTTGAAAATTAATATTTTTTATTGAAAATTTATCTTTTCCATGTATTTTCCATTTTAATTTTGTTGAAATTTTTTCTCTCTTGGTAGAAAATTAATGGTTTTGATTGAAAATTCGCCCTTTTGGTAGAAATTTCCTCTTTGAGAATTAATCTTTTTTTTTGGTTGAAGATTCATCTTTTTTGTTTAAAAATTCAACCATTTGGTTGAAAAGTCTTCTTTTTAGGTTGATAATTCAACAGCTTGGTTAAAAATTCAAATATTATGTTTAAAATTTAAATATTTGGTTAAAAAGTCATCATTTTTGGTCAAAACTTTAACTCTTTTTTGAAAATTAATTTTTTATAATAGAAAAGTTATCTTTTTTGGTTGAAATAAATAAATTTGAAGTACCAAAAATGTTAATGTGAAATTGTTTTATTCCGTTTGTAAAAGATTCTATGTGAAAAATGTTACTAGATTAAGATGTTCGTCTTTGAATGTGAATGGTCATGGAAAATGAAAAATATGTCAGTAAAAAATTATGCATTTTTTTTAATGAAGTCTTGCTGCCACCTCGTTTATTAATGTTCTATTTAAATCCTCTGATTATTTTTTAGGGAAGCACAGACAAAGAACGAAGCAACTGTAATCGACAGATGAGCAGAGAGGAAACAAGGTGGCAAAATGAGTTGAAGGATCTGATCTGGCTGGAGTTGCAGGCACACAAAGCAGATAGAAGTCCAATGGCTCAGGATGAATATCTTTGTAAACAACGCGAAGCTGTTGGTCCACTACTCACGGAAATAATCGAGTATAGGTATGCAAATTTCATTCACTTTTCAAAGAAAAAGTTACTATAGACACTTTTTTTTTAAGGAAAAGGTCACTTTAGGCACTTCAATCCATCTAATTTTGGATTTGATCTAAAACAAAAAAGAACATTTATTTAATCTATGCAAGAAATCTATAGTAATCGATGGTATTAAAATTCTATTTAATAATACTATTAGACTTCACGTTCTTTTCCATATTCCCCTGTTTTAAAGCATTCCTCTTTTTCTCTTAAGTGATTTAATGCGAACTAAATTATTAGAACCCAAAAAGAAAATCCAAATATTTGTTGTTGTAAGTTAATTCTTTTTTGTTGAAAAGCCTACTGTTATATTTTTGGTTCAGAGTTAATTTTAAAAAAAATTTTATTATTTGGTTGGCGATTTGGTTATTTTATTTCAAATTCAACTATTTTGTGGGGTTTCTTAGTTGAAAGTTAACTTTTTTTTATTGATGTTTTCGGGATAAAAAGTCAAATTTTTTCTAAAACATTCGACTTTTTATTTTGTAAACTAAAGTTCTTTTTCTTCAAAATTCATCGTGGTAGAAAATTAATCTTTTTTTTTTATTGAAAATGCAACTATTTCGTTGAAAATGACCTTTTTTCAAAATTCATCTCCATTATGGTAACAATTGAATAATTTTTTGTTAAAAATGCAACAGTTTGGTTGAAAATTAATAATCTGTCTTGGTTGAGGATTCAACTATTTTGTCAAAAATTCATTCCCTTGTTTGAAAATTGAACTATTTTGTTCAGAGTTTTTTTTTAAACTAACTTTTTTATTGAAAATTTAAGTATTCCATTCTTGAATGGTAATTTATTTTTTTTCAGCAGAAACTTCAACTATTTGGTTAAAAACTCATTTATTTTGTTGAAAATTCGTCTTTTTCGGTAGAAAAATTAATCTTATTGTTTAAAAATTCATGGATACTGTTAAAAATCCGTTTTTTGTAATAAATATACCTTCCAAAAAGACGAATTTTCAACAAATTACATACAATTTCCACTAAACAGTTGGAACCATGGATATGATGTTAGTTCAGGTTTTATTGAGGAGAATTAATTTTCAATAAAAAAAAAATCTATAAAACAGTGTAACTTTATACCAAATAGTTGAATTTAATATTACATTGTAGAATTTTCAACAAAATAAATCAATTTTCAGTTAAAAAAATTAATTTTGAAGCAAAAAAAAAAATAATTTGCAACTAAATTTATGAATCTTTAACTAAAAAATGAAATTTCAAGAAAGTAGTTCAACTTTCAACCAAGAACTTAAAGGTTCAACCTAGAAAGATGAATTTTCAACCAAAAATATAACAGTTGATATTTCAACAAATTAATATTTTAATTTGAAATTTAAAAAAAACTCTTTTATTTAGCCAGTAAAGACGAATTTTGAAGAAAATACTTGAATCCTCAACTAAAACTGATCAATTTTCAACCGAACAGTTACATTTTTAACCAAGAAATGATTTTCTACCTAAAAAATACGACTTTTCAACAAAAGACATAAATTTTATAGCAAATTATTGAATTTTCTAGCTGAAAGTACGAATTTTCAACCATAAGGATTAACTTTTAACCAGATATTTGCATTTTCAAGTAAAAAATATGAAATTTCTAGAGAAAGAGATGAATTTTCAAACCAAAACAATGAATTTTCAGCAAAATTATCGAATTTTCAAACAAATAATTCAATTTTGAATCAAATAGTAAATTTTTTGAATAAAAAAAATGAATTTTCAACGAAATATTCAATAGTGGACTTTTCAACCGAAAATAATGAATTTTCAATACAAAATAGTTGGATTGTCTGATTGGTTTCTATTAATTCAGTTCACGTTTAAGTGGTAAAAACAGAAGGGGAAAAACTATTCAAGTTCATTTGTAGAACTTGAAAAATTTTATGACTTTTTTTTTTAATTTGTGACACTACTTATAGTATTTTCTATTTCTAAAGTGAGTCCGGAGCCTAGATTTCTGTAATAGAAAATCTGTATGTTCATTTAAGATCAAAATGAAATCTGCTTTCTTATGAAGAATTTTATGCACCGAAGTCAGAGCATGAAAAAATAATGAAATTAAAAAAAAAAAAAATACCGCTGCGAAGTACTATGGTTGTATTCACTGTGGATATATTTATTTGTGTTCTGTTACAATGAACAACTTTTTAACTTACGGTAGTGTTATATGCAAAATTAAAACAAATTTTTTTCATAGAAACAGTGTAACTTTTTTTTAACTTTCTAAGTTGCTATTGATTATTCAAGAATGGCCGTCGAAAGTTCGTCAGTAGATCAATCCACGCGTCTCGAATACGCAAACAATTATATCAAATATAGTACTGTTATATTCCCAATCTAAAAAAATCCATTTTTAAAGAAGGTAAACAATTTGGTTAACAAATTTAAAAACGATATTAGTAGGTTATGATAGGTCATAAAAGGTCCTTCAATTGGTCAATCGATGCGTCGCGAAGACTCGAACAAGTATATCATATACATTACTGTTGTCTTTCCCATATTAAAAAAGTTTTTCTATATCAAGAAGACAAACAATATATTTTGTAAAACTTATAAATCGGTATTGCTAGATCATAAGAGGTCATGGAAGGTACGTCAATAAATCATTCGATGTGTCTTGAAGACGCAAACAAACATGTCAGATACAGTGCTGTAGTATTCTTAATATGAGACCAAGTTTTTCTCATATACACAAAATTAACCATTTTTGTGGAACTTCATAAATTGGTAATGGTAGGTCATAAAAGATTCAACAATAGTTCGATTGATACATCTCAAAGACGCAAACAAATACACTGCATATAGTATTGCTGTTTTTTAAATATCAAAAAAATTTTTCTCATATAAACAGAATAAACCTCTTTTTTTATCTTCATAAATCGGTACTGTTATATCATGGAAGTTTCAACAATAGGTCGATCGATCGTCTCGAAGACGCGATCAATTACACTTGGTATCTTATTATTGTATTTTAAATATCAAGCCAGTTTTTCTCATATAAATAAGGTAACCTTTTTTTACATGTCTAGACTAAAATAAAAATTCGTTCCAATCTGCAGGATTTGCTTATGAATATTTTTGAGAATCAAACACAAATCTGAATGTTTTTCAACAGGTATAATCCAATCACGAGCCTCGGCGAATGCGGTTCAACTACAGCTTCGAGTGAAGAGGAATCAACCTGTAAATTGCTGACTCCAAGTAGCATACAGTTAGGCATTTGTACAGGATGTCTTTCGATGTATTGTCGAGTTTGTGCTCGAGTTCAAATCGATGCTCTGAAACAAGTAGAAACATTATTGGCGAGACTAGAAGCTGCAGAAGAACTTTTTCCTTCCTCTCAAGCCTTTGGGAGTCAGTATCCGCTTTACAAGAGTCCAGAATTCACTGGAAGGGTCAAGGCCATGTGTCTCTGGTATAATATGACTAAACACCATCGACTGAAATTGTTAATCCTGGGAAAACTGCTGATGATGCTGCATACGAAGAAGAAACATGAGGATACTGCTGATAGTGGTTTTAGGTAGGAATTCCGTTTTTTTGGTTTCCTGATTTAGTCATCATCAAATTTTGTGTAGATTGTTTCTTACGATTTCATCTCCACTATTTATGTTTAAGTTGAACTTTTGTGTCCTGAGCATAGCATTGTCAATAAGACTGGCCGTAGGTCAGGGAAATCCTGGAAATAAGGGTAAAGTTAGGGAATTTGAAAAAAATTGCAAAATTCAGGGAATTTCTATAAGAAGTACTTTAAGTAAAAGTGAAGAATAATCAGGGCTGTCATACATTCACTTTTAGTCACTTTTTTTTCTCAAATCAATTTTTAGTCACTTTTTAAAGATAAAGTCACTGTGATTACTTTTCTTTGAATAGATGAACGCATGGTTCAACCACTATTGAATTCAGATCTATACCTATTTCTGAATTTTCTCAAATTCTTTTGAAACATTTAAGGATATTTTTAAAGATTTCAAACCATTTTTAAAAGCTTTAAAAAGTTTCAAAGATTTTTGAAATATTCCAAATGATTTTAGGATATTTTTAAAGCTTCCAAGGAATTTTAAAGAGCTGTAAAAAGTTGCAAAGGATTGGATATATGTTAGGGAATTTAAAAAGATTTTAAGGCATTTTTAAGAGATCAAAACATTTTGAAGGAATTTCCAAGGATTAGAATAATTTTAAGGGATTGAAAAAAATTTGAATGATATTTTAAAGAATTTTCAGAATTTCGGAAAATATGGAATGATTTTATAGGACCTATAAGGTTTTAGTATATTTCAAAAGATTCCAAGGGATTTTGTGAGGCTTCCGAGGATTTACGTAATTTTAAGGCATTTTAAAAATTCTCAAGGTATTTTAATATATTTTCTAGGATTTTAGGAAATATCATTAAATTTCATTAAATTTCCCGGGATTTTATGATATTTTAATGGATTTCAAAGAGTTTTTTTCATCATCGGTAGTGTAACGAAACGAGGGTTGAACCGAATGAGTTACGCTTATCCTAAAAGGGATTTGGCTTAATGGTATAATAAAAAATATATATATTTATAAGGAGTGCAAAATTTCGTAGGTTTTCAAAGATATTCAAACATTTCAAGGTATTGCCAAAGAGTAAAAATGAAGATCCCAATTAATTCCCAAGAGCTTTAAAAAATTGCAAGAGGTTTCAAATATCTTACGGCTTTTTAATAGATTTCAATCATTTGAAATCATTCCAAAGGATTTACAAGTTTTAAAAAGTATTGATCAAAATTGCAAGTAATATTTAAGAGTTTCAGATAGTTTCAGGGGATTTTAAAAGATTTTAAAGGATTTGAAATATTTAAAAATTCCAATGATTTTTCAAGAGCTTTAGATATTTTAAAGGATTTTAAATATTTGAGGGTATTTTGAAAGATTCCAAAGAATTTTCAATTGATTTTAATAATTCGAAGGGATTTCTAAAAATTCTAAGGAATTTTTAAGTGTTTTGAAAAATGTTAAGGGATTTCATAAAATTTTAAAGGTTTTGAAGTATCTTAGGGCATTTTATTATATTTCAAAAATTTGAAGTGACTTCAAAGGATTACAAAAATTGTAAGGTATTTTTAACAATTCCAAGTAATTTCTAAAATCTTGAAAAAGTTTCAAGGGATTTCAAAAGATTCCAAAGAATTTTAAAGATTTTAGGATATTTTTCAAACTTTCAAGGATTGCTCAAGAGCTTTAAAAAGTTTCAAGAGATTTCAAAATATTTCAAAGGAATTTTAAAAATTTTCAAGAAATTTTCGAGGGCTATAAAAAATGCCAAGAGATCGAAAAATAAATTTTCAAGAATTTTAAATATTTTAGGGAATTTTAAAAGACTGCAAGGTATTTTCAATTCATTTCAATAATTTGACGGAATTTCAAAGGATTTAAAATATTTTAGGAGATTTAAAAAGATTTCAAGACATTTTCAAGAGATTTAAAAAAATTTCAAGGGATTTTAGTGCTTTTAAGGGACTTAAACAAATTTTCCTCAGCTTTTCGAGGATTTCAATGATTTTATGAATCTTAAGAGCTCTCAAGGTATTTTAATATACATGGGTCACTCAGAAAGTTTCTGGAATAAGATTCTAGAAACTGTGGAGCGGAAAATTTTTAATAGTGTTCTTTCGAGCAAGTTTTTAAATGGTTTCAAAGGATTCACGACTGTATATTTGTTAAAGATGACTATTTTTAAAAATAGACAATAAAGATTGCGTAAGAAAAATTAATTTTTCTTGTTTATTCCAGAAACTTTCAGAGTGACCTACGTATTTTCGAGGATTTCAGGCAATATCAAATTGTGTAGAATTTCACGCGATTTTATGATATTTTAATGAATTTTAAAGAAATTATTCGCAAGAAATGAGGCCTCTCATGGGGTTTCAAAGATTTGAAGAGTTTTTCAAATATTTTTTGCAATTAATTTGGAATTTACCCTGAATTCCTATTACATCATTTATCCTGAATCCTTCTAAATTCTTTTGAATTCTTAGGCCTTTCATCAAATTCTTTTGAAATTTTCTAAACTAATTTCAAATTTACTGAATTCAAAAGAATTTTCTGAATTTTTTCCAGTGCATTTGAATTCTTTGGAATTTAACTTGAATTGATTTGGAGTCTTATGAATCGATTTCTTCTAAATTCAAAAGAATAATAGTTACTTTTTTCAAGTAAATTAGACTGAGAATAATAAATTGAAAACATATACATTCACAATTGTTTTATTCCATTAATAAAATATGATATTAAAAATGTTACAAGATGCCAGGGAAATTAAATAATTAGTCAGGGAAAAGTTAGGGCATTTTTAAAATGAAGTTTTGCGGCCATGCTGATTTTGGTGTCTTATTTTGAGTTTTTAGTTCACAGAGTACAAACGCAGATCATCCGATAGATCGGCGCCAATCGCTGGTGCGATTTGAAGTACCTTACATAGAAGAAACTGGCAGCCCCTCTGACAGTAACAACAGTACTGGATCTCATTCATCTTCCGTCAGTGCTCTTTCCTTCGGAAGAACTTACTCTTCTTCCTCAGAATCCGCGTTCAGTTACACCGAAGAAGAGAAGTTAGAAAGACTAGATTTCTACTTGATGGAGTTTGATAGACAAGCTTACAGGTAACTTAATAAATATTAGTAATAGGTACTATTTTCATCAATTTCTTTCTTTCTTCAATTTCAATTTTTCTTCAATTTTTATTAGAAATTTCAAGTTGAAATTATGAAATGTCTTCGGAGTGCTATACGGTTTTATAAAAATAAATTAATAAACTATAATTATAACAGCAGGCCTGAGATTGCATGGAGGCCATAGGCGACCGGCTCCCTACTTATTTTTCAGAAGCAGAACGCATTACATTTTTTTTGTACACATTTTTTGAGTTTAACCGTTTTTCTATGGTCGTTACACCCTTGCGAAAAACTATAGCAAATTCAGTATAGAAATAAAAAATGCTACAATGTTTGAAAAAGTGTTGCCAAAAATAGAGAAACTAAAAAGGAATGATTGATTTATTTACTTCACGTAGGATTTCAAATTATTTCAGGGGATTTCTACAGATTTCAATAATTTCAGTGGCTATAAAGGAACTTACAAAATTGTTAAGGATTTCAAGTTATTTCAAAAAATTACAAAGATTTTCAAGAGATTTACAAATTTTTAGAATGTTGAAGAATTTTGTGGGATATCCAAATATTTTAACCTCGGTCTTAGGGGTTTTCTGGAGAATTCGGGAAAGAAATTGAAATTAAATTTAAAGGAATGTCTAGCGATTTCAAACATTTCAAGGGATTTTAAGGTATTTTAAGGAATTTCTCAAGATTCAAAGGATTTTATCGGATCTCCAAGAATTTAAAAGATTTCGAAGAATTTCAAAGATTTTTAGGGATTTTAACGTTTTATTAAGAGAACTTCAATGAATAAGTTTAATTTAATATTCAAGGCATTAAAAATATTTTCTATTTATTTTAATGGATTTTTACGATCATATATTTATATTTTTTGAAAGATCTCAAAGAGTTTCAAGAGATTTAAAGAATGTCAAGGAATGGCAAATAATTTCGTAGCATTTCCAAAGATTTCACGGGATTTCAAAGAATTTTAGAAGACCAGAAGGATCTTATAGGACTTTAATTTTTCAAATAATTTGCGTGATTTTAAAAGATTTTCAAGATTTTAAGCTTGATTTAAAGGATTTTATAGAGGAAATTGAAAAACTAATTAAATAAAATGCAATTTCAGAGGTTTTAAGACATTTAAAAATATTTTAAGCTATTTTAACAGATCGCAAAGAATTTAAAGATATTTCATTAACTTCAAGGAATTTCAAAGAATTTTGTAGTTTCCAAATATTTTAGGCTCGATTTTAGGGAATTCTTAGAGAACTTTGGAAAATAAATGAAATTTCATGGGATCCCTAGCAATTCCAAATATTTCAGGGATTTAAGGTATTTAAAGAAATTTCACATGATTTGAAAGGTTTTATTGAATATCCAAAGATTTCCAAGATCAAAAAAATTAATTAATTAACAATTTTTGCTTGAAAATTGAACTATTTCGTTGAAAATTCATGTATTTTGTTGGAAATTTGTATTTTTTGGTAAAAATGTAATCTTCTTGTTTGAAAAATCGCCTTCTTGGTTAGAAATTCAAGTATTACAGTCAAATATTCATCGTTTTAGTCGAAAATTCATCTTTGTTTTTCGTTGAAAAATCGTATTTTTTGCTAGAAAATTAATCTCTTTGGTGGAAAATGCAATATTTTTACTTTGCAAGTTATGCATTTGAAGCGGTTTAAATTTATTTTAATATAGTACCCTCATTAATTTCACCTAAATATGTACTGCATTTTAAGTATAAGAAGATACAATACAATTTAGAACAAAAATTAATAATCAATAGTATTATTTAACTATTTAATTAATTATTGGTGATAATATATATTCAAGAATATCTTGTAATATAATTTTTTAAAGGTTTCTAAATTAAACATATTAATTGAATCCCTTCAATTTCAAAAAAAAATTAATTATAATAGACTCGCGAAACTGTATAATTATTCCGAATCAGTTGTTTTTAAAAATAAGAAATGTTTGAGTGGCTCCGTACTATGAAAAATTATAGGGTCGATAGAGTTAAGTGTGATACGAAATTACAAAGTGAGACTTTGATTTGTGATATTTCAAATATTCCCCATCATGTATCTGAGAAAATTCTTGTTTAAAATGTTGCCAAAATTATCATTCAACTTTCTACTTTTAATCGTCCGCTTTTTTAATTAGCAAAAACTCGCCTGAAAAAATATTTTGAATTTTCTGTGGTAGTGTGCCGACGATTATAGAATTCCCATCATTACGGGTTAGTGTAACAAGTTAAAAAAACACTAACATCTAAATTTTACAAGATTCTATTTTCGTAACTATAAATTAACCGTCCACTTATTCTCAAAATGTATATTTTCTTTCAATTTTTGGTCATTTATGAGAATATTAATGAACATAAGATAACAAAATTTGAATTTGAAATGAAGGTTCGTTGATATTCAAAAACTTACCTATTTTAAATTGTATAATTTCTAAATTGATTTAAAAAAAATATTTTTTATGGAAATGTATACATTAAAATGTTATTTTATAATAATTATTATTTACTCACATTTTTATTGGAGGAACTGTAGTAAGATATTCGTATTTCACCATGAAAAAGAGAAACAAAAAAACGGATATCACATTTACCCCTCAATCTGATTTTTAATTACCGTGTCATAATTTATCGTTAAAAATAATAAAAATGTAAAATTTTTGGAGAAAAAATGGATATTTAATGAAAATATAATATCTTCCTTCACCCCTAAAAAAATCAACAAAAGGTGCTTTATGTAGGAAAAAATCAAAAAGATCAGATGACACAATTACGAATTAGAGTTTTCTAAAAGCATCTGATTTTCTTTAAAAATAACTGATTAAAGCAATAACTAATGACAGCCACCTTTTTCTGGAATTAATAAGAGATATAATCATCATGTTGGAATAAAAAAAGTTAATAACTCATTTGTTTTTCATTCCAAATTTTCTCGTTATCATACTAACCCCACTATCACCCTTACCCCTATCACCCCTACCTAGAAAAAACTTGAGATGCCTGGAAATAACTTAGAATTGTCAGGGAATTTTTTCCAGTATTTGAGTAGACACACTGTCATTTTAACATACCCCCCCCTCCCCATCGGTTAATAACTCAGGACCTATCCACTTATTTCTTGATAATCTCAGGCCTGTAAAACAGATGATATGCACTTTAGAATAGTTTACTTTCTTGAATAGAAAGTACATAGAAGATGTCTTAAAGACAAGGGGATTACGAAACAGTCTACATTTTCTGGAAAGACTGCACACGTCCGTTCTCCGGAAGGCAAGACTCGCATTAGAAAAGCCTCAAGATGACAGTGATAATATTGCCAATGAAGAATACGAAGGCGATCAAGAATTGAAACGCTATGGAGCTTGGAGTAAAGAAGCCAAGGAGTTAAATCTTCCTTCTTATAGGTATTCAAATTTTTTTAAATCCTTTTTTACAAGATTTTACTGTTTGGAAAAGAAGAGTTGTTTCTTTCAGTGAGTCTGTAATATTTTATATAATATTTTTTCATCAGGGCAGCCTTCGTATTTCTTTCTCGTGTCCCATTGGACGTTATCCACGAGTTCCTGAGAATGAGACTAGAACAGAAACCTGATCAACCAAGCCCTTTATCTGTTAGACAATTAATGCGAGAATTGCGCGAAGGTCTTAGGATTGCTTGTATTCATCGTGATAGATTTTCCACACATTCTTCCGCAGCCATGGGCTTTGAAGAAACCAGCAGTTCTCTTTTCCAACAAGAATTAGCCGAATTCGACGGGAGTTTGAAAGCGGTTTTTGAAGTCTATATCGATTACTTGAAACAGTGGGTTGAAATGGTAAATCATGATAGTTTTCATAAAAATCTGATCATGGATGAATGGAATTTCGTCAAGTCTATCGCTGCTGATATTGTCGATGGTTATTCAATAGCTGGAAAGAAGTTTTGGTAAATATACGTTATCGGGGGGTTGATCACTCGACTTTTGAGTGTATACTAGATTTCAAGATTTTAAAGGTTTCAAAACTTTTGTAACATTTTTTTTAATTTTTTAGCAAGGTTTGAAAGATTCCAAGAGATTTTACAAAGATTCTAGAAAGATTTCAAGCATTCCAAAAGGTTTCAACAATATGTTTATTTTCCAAAGATTTCAAAAATTTCAAGAGATTTCAAAGAATTAAAAATAATGTTGAAAAGTTTTGAAATTTTTTTCAAACATTTTAGAAAGGTTTCAAAGATTCCAAGAGATTTTACAAAGATTTCAGTGATTTCCCAACGATTTCAAAGATTTCAAAAAAATTTTAGAGGTTTCAAAAGGTTTTATAAAGTTTTGTCAAAGATTTTAGAAATATTTGAAGAATTCCAAAAGCTTAATAAACATTTCCCAAAGATTTCACAAATATTTCAAAAATTGCAAGATATTTCAAAGAATTCAAAATATTTCAAAAGATTGCATAAAGATTTCAACAATTTCAAAAGATTTCAATGATTTTACAAAGACTTTAAAAAGAATTTTAGAGATTTTAAATATTTTAAAATGTTTTAAGCGATTTTAAAGAATTCAAGAAAATTTCAGAAAATATTTCAAAGAATAAAATTCGAAAAGATTTTAATAGTTTACACAAAGATTTTTCAGAGATTTTAGAAAAATTTCATAGATTCTAAAGGATTTCATAAATATTGCAATGATACCTTAAAGATTGCAAATATGTTACAAAGATATCAAGGTTTTCAAAAGATTTCAAAGAATTCAAATTATTTCAGAAGACTTCAAAGATTTCATGAAGATTTCAAAAAATCCCAAAGATTTTGCATTTCAAAAGTATCAAAAGGTTTCAAAAAATTCTACAAAGATTTTAATGATTTTACGAAGATTTGAGGGATTTCAAAAGATTTCAATGATTTCGCAGATTTAAAAGTTTTCATAAACATTTCACAAGATTTCACAAAGATTTCAAAAATATTTGGAAGATTTCACAAATACTTCTAAAAGATTTCAAAAGATTTTATGAAAATTTAAAAGATTCCACAATTTTTTCAAATATTTCACAAGGAATTAAAAATATTTCAGAAGATTTCAAAGATTTCAGAAGATTTCAAAGATTTCAAAATATTCCACAGTTTTCAAAGATTTCAACAAGTTTTTAAATATTTGAGAAGATTTTAGCGATTTCAAAAATTTCATAATGATTTGAAAGTTTTCACAAAGATTTCAAAATATTTCACGGTTTTCAAAGATTTCACAAATATATTTCAAAAGATTAGATAGATCTCACAAATATTTCGAAAGATTTCACTAATATTTTTCAAAGATTTCAAAAAATTAAAAATATTTTAAGAATTTTCAAAAATTTCATGAAGATTTCAAATATTTCACAAAGATTTAAAAAGATTTCACAAATATATTTTAGAAGATTACAAAGACCTCACAAATATTTCGAAAGATTTCCATAATATTTCTCAAAGATTTAAAAAGTTTCAAAGAATTAAAAATATTTTAAGAATTTTCAAAAATTTCATAAAGGTTTTAAATATTTCGCAAAGATTTCGAAAGATTTCACAATTTTCAAAGATTTTAAAAGATTTCACAATGATTTGGAAGTTTTCACGAAGACGTGTACATCAGATTTCAAGAGTGATCGATCCCTCGTACGTTGTTGAATCGAAATTAATTATAAATTTATTAAATGGATTACATTAACGTATTACTGATCTTTTATTAGTGAAATTGTGCAAACAATGATAGGACAGGTGATACAATTCTTGACTGAAAGACCGGAAGAATTGAAGGAAAGTCAACCCTCAAATGAAGACGATGAATGGTCAACAAGGTGATTAATTAGTTTTGACACTATTTGATACTTTTTTGGGGCAATGCCACTATTTTGCCACTATTTTGAAAAAATTCTACTATTTACTCCTAATTGGTCGCTAGTGGTATTATTTCTTCCCTTCCCATTTAGAAATATTTTTGAACTTCTATGATTGGATAAATTAACATGTCTATTATCACAAATACAGAAATACATATAGGAAATAGTCCCAAAGGTTAATAATAGAAAAATTAATTTAAAATATTTTTAATTCATCTATGTTTTATTTCCTAAGCTTCAGATTGTTTGACGTTTCCGACTTGTTGAAGAAAAATCTTTCTAAATTGTACCATTTTTATTTGTAGTACTTATTATTTTTCGATATATTTTTAATTAAATATCATTCAGAAAATAATTATATATCAAATTAAAAGAGTTTTAAAATCATGAATTTGATTTAAATACATTCTAATTGGAAACATTTTAAATTTAACAATATTTGAAGAAAAGAAGAATGAAAAATGAAGCATTCATTTTTTATTATTATCCAAATTTTTTAAGTTTTCTGTTTGTAAATAGTTCAAATTAGAAAAGCTCCTCAAGTAATAAGAATTCAAATAAGACAAATTTGAGTGTGGAAAAGAATGTAGTTGAAGTTAAGCTTAGCATAAAATTGAAAATTTTCGACTTTGCAATGTAAAAACAAAAAAATAGAACCTAGAAATTATTCCAAATTGAAAAAACCTATACATTAATCAATTTTTTTAATTCACTCAAGTTCAAAATGCATGTGAACTTTCTGTATAATTTGAAAATAAGGCAAGGTGATGAGAAAAATGGGAGAAAATTTAATCATTTTATTGGGATTAGTGAAGCAGAAATTAATTTTCAATGAATCTGTTTATCAATGCAAATATTTAAAATCATAGCTAAATTAGTTTTATTCCAGGCGATGATTTTTCTTTAGTGATATTTTCCTCTTCATCTAAAAGTCCCTAATTTTTGTGAAATGAATTTGTCAGCGTGAGGTTAAGAATTTGTTTACCTTTGAAAAAGTCTGGAAAAGACCTGGAATATGAAAATTAAAGTTTTCTGCAACCCTGATTTGGAATTTGAATCAAAAAGTTTCAAACGAAATGTCATCAAATGATGAAAAAAGATCAAATTAGCTATTCCATAAATTAAAATTAGAATTTACGAAATACAATCTCTTAGAAATTCAAATTACCTGCATAGAATGCAAAATTATCAATATGATTTTATGACATTTCTTTACTTCATATTGCTTATTATTTTATGTGTTTTTATACGTATAGTCTTATTTCAAATTTTCTCAGTTAAAAAAATAAAAATATAAAAAATTTGAGCTCTTCATCTGAAACTTTTACTCTGTAATCATTTCATACGATTTATGTCACTTTTGTGATTTTTTTAAAAAGGATTCTAATCGATACGAGGCTCGCGTGATTCATATTATAAATTTATTATTTAAAAAAAATCGTGCCACTATTTAGTTACTATTGTCCAAATTTTATACCACTATTGAAAATATTTGTTATCTCTGAAGTGATTCCGAGCCCTGCTCTAATTTTACTTTATTTGATTAAAATCGAATTTGATTTCTTCTTTATTTTTAAGATTTCATTGGATGTCAGTCGGTCGTGAATGGCAAGGAATGTTTGTAGAAGCTCGTGAAAAGGTCGTGAAAAGTGTGAATCTTGCTAGATGCGTGAGACGACAAATCGAACAGTGGACAGATTTTAACGATGATTTAAAAACATGCGTTGTAGATTTAAAGGTAGGGTTTTCCATTTTCAGAAATTATTTATAATCTGCACCTATAATATTTGATATAATACAGACTTCACAGTCTTTTCCCTATTCTCCTATTTTCCCCTTTTAAAGAATTACTCTTTTGTCCCTATTTTCAAGAAACTTTCTATTTTTTTTGCTTTTTCTCGTTTTTTTATTGAATGCGAACTGAATTAACAGAACTCAATAAGAAAATGTGAATATTGTCAGTTGAAATTTAATACTTTTTAATTAAAAAGTCTACTAATTATGTTTTTGGTTTAGATTTCATCTCTTTTGGTTACAAATTTGATTATTTGGTTGAAAATTCAAATATTTTGATGGAAAGTAAACTTTTTTGGGCGAAAATTCCACTAATTAGTTGAATATTAAACTATTCTGTTAAACCTTATTTTATTGGTTAAAGATTTTAACTATTTGAATGAAAATTAATTTTCTTAAGAATTAACAATTCATATTTTAAGGTTGAAAATTCAACTACTTGCCCATAAGTTAATCTATGTTAAATACTTATTTTATTGATTTAAAAAAAATTAATTTTAGTTGAAAATTGATCGTTTTTAGTTGAAAATTCAACTATTTGTTCAAACAATAATTTTTTGTTCAAAATTCTATTATTTTGGTAGAAATTTAAACTATTTGGTTGTCAATTAACTTTTCGGTCGAAAATTTATATTTTTTTGGGGTTGCAAATCTAACTGTTTTGTTAAAAATCCGTCTTTTTTAGTTGAATTCAACTATTTTTGAATTAAAATTAAATTTTATTTGGAAACTCAACTACTTGGTTGACAGTGGAACTGCTCTCTTAAAAATTCTTATCATTTGTTAAAGTTTGAACTATTTTCTTGAAAATTCGTGTTCTTTGGTTAAAAATTATTTTTTTCTAACAGAATATATTTAACTATGCAATTTTTGATTGAACATTTATCGTGTTTAGTTGTAAATTCAATATTTAGTTTAAAATTCATGTAGAAAATTAATCTTATTATTTAAAAGATAAACTACTTGGTTGAAAATTGAACTGCTTTGTTAACAATTTATTTTTTGGTCGAAGATTTAACTATTGGTTTGAAAATGGAACATTTTTAGTTGAAAATTTAACTGTTTTATTAAAAATTCGTCTTTTTTGTTGTTGAATTCAACTGTTTGAAAATTAGGATTAAATTTTAACTATTACATTTTTCATTGAGAATTTATATGCATTGATTGAAAATTCATTTCTTTGGTTGAAAATTTAACAATTTTGTTGAAAATTTATCTTTTTTAGTTGAAAATTCAACTATTTTATTACAAATTTAACTATTTTATTAAACATTCACCTTTTTTGGATTTTGTTTAAAAAACCGTCCATTTGGTTGAAAAATCATCTTAGTAGGATGAAAATTAAACTAGTTTTGTTGAAAATTTGACTCTTTTGCTTGTTTCTTTTTTGAAAATGCAACTTTTTGGTAAAAAATCATTTTTCTTAGTCGGAAATTCATCTTTTAGGGTGTAAAAGTTAACTTTTTTCTGAAAAATTCGACTTTTTAGTTTGAAAACTCAACTCTTTCGTTGAAAATTTATCGCTTCTGGTAGAAAATTAATGTTTTTTGGTTGAAAATTCAATTATTATAATTTCCCTATCTTCGTGAAAAATTTAAATCACCCTATTTTCGGCTGTGAAGTCTGATATTATTAAATTTCTAACTGTGAGATTTTTTCTTTTAGGAAGAAGTTTTGGATTTGCGAAGGCAGATAGTTATCGTAATCCAAGAATTTCAGGACAAGATAGATAATGTGGAAGAACCTAAACTAGAAGGCGATTATTTAGCTTTTCGAACAAGAGTCAGGGAAATTCTCCACCAGGCATACCGAATGGGATTTGAATACCATAAAGAACTGTGTCGACTTTTTTTGCCAGAGGAAAGAGCAGTTTTAGCCCGAGGATTGGTTAATTTTGCCTTTTTATGGATGGATTTCGTCAAAACTAGATGCGAACGCGGTAGAGGTTTAAGACCCAGATGGGCGAATCAAGGTCTAGAGTATTTAATGACTGTCTGTGAACCATTGAATACTAAGCATCTCACTGACGAGGAATTTGAGGAATTGAAAAGTTGCATGGATCGGTGCATTTCTCATGTTATTGGCAATGCTTCTTCTCCGGCAGTTAATGCCGAAAATGAAGGTGAATTTTGATTTTTTTTTTAATTTTGCAGGGTTCACAGTAGGGTGGTCAAAAATGCATTAGAAATTCTTTTTCTTCAAATTTCCATGCATATCGCCCTGAATTTTGCTCGAATCCACTAAAAAATTAATGTTTTTTCAAGTAATATATTTAGAGGTTCCGTAAGCCCTATGAAGTTTAACACGTATTTCTGATACAAAAAATACGTTTTTGTACATTTTATTCAGAATCGACAACAATAGGAGAATGGAGTTGAAACTCAACGATTCTCTTTGCAATTAGCCATAGAATACGAATCAAAAATTACTTTTTAAATATCATTCCCATAAGTCTGTTTTATAGAGTCCTAAAAACCCCCATAAGTGAAAAATTGTGTTTTGCGACTTTTTGTCACTAATTATTATTTTTTTGCGATTTTCTAAATACAAATTGTTTCTCATACATAAAATACTGCTTTCTACTGATAAATAGATGTTAACATAAATTGTTTAAGGAATTTATTATTGTTTTTAATAATTCTCTCTTAGAATAGAGTAAGAAAGTCGCGGTTTTTTTTCCGAATGTTCAACTTATTTTCAATTTTTCAGATAGAGCGAGGCAATGATGAATTTATTCTAACATAAATAATTGTTTGAACCATGTATTATTATTTATAATAATATTCTCTTAGAATAATGCTAGAAAGTTGCAGTTTTTTCTAAAATTTTCCACTTCTTGTCCACTTTTTAGCCAAAGTGAGGTAATAAGTAATGCAATTTAGAAAACATAATTGTTCAAACAAGTGGTTATTGTTTATAACTATCTTCTTTAGATAATTTCTAGAAAATTGCGTTTTTTCTGAAATCTTTAACTTTGCTTTGGCTTTTTATTTATGAACAAATAATAAATAAACGTTAGAAGGAAATGATTCTTTCAACAGTCTCTTTGTTTTTTGTGAATATATTTTTCTGAAATGAAACAGATAATATTCTTCAAATTTTCTATCTGGATCATATTAAATGTAAATTGTCCTTGAAGTTGTTACTAAGAGCCATTATGTTTAAATTAATGTAAGTATTTATTATTTGTTCTGAACTAAAAAGTCAAAGAAAATTTGAAAATTTCAGAAGAACCCGCAACTTTCTAGAATTTCTCTAAAAGAAGATTGTTATAAACAATAATCAATTGTTTAAACAATTATGTTTGTTAATTTGCATTAATTATTATCTCAATAAGTAAAAAGTGAACAAAAAGTTAAAAATGTAATCTTGCTCCAAGTGAAAAGTTGACAAAAAGTGGAAAATTTTAGAAAAAACCGCAACTATCTAGTATTACTATAGGAGAAGATAGTTATAAACAATAATAATTGGTTCAGATAATCATTTTTGGTCAATTGTAATAATTCTTACCTCGTTTTAAGTGAAAAGAAGACAAACAGTTTGATATTTCGGAAAGAATCGTTACTTTCTAGCATTATTCATAGTGAATATTATTAAAAATAATAATAAATTATTTAAACAACTATGTTTGTTCACTTAAATTAATTATTACCCCACTCTAATTGAAAAGTGGACAAAAAGTGGAAAATTTTAGAAAAAACCGCAACTTTCTAGCATTATTCAAAGAGAATATTGTTACGAATAATAATAAATTGCTTAAACAATAATTTCTGTTAAATAAAATTGATCATTACTTCGCTCTAACTGGAAAGTTGAAACAAAAATTTTTAAAGTCTGAAAAACCCGCTATTTTCTAACTCTACTCTAAGAGAAAATGGCTATAAACAATAACAAATTGTTTAAACAATTTATTTAAACATCTAATCATCAGCAGGAAGTTATACTTCATGTATTAGAAACAATTTCGTATTAAAAAATCCGCAAAAAAATAATAAACATCGCAAAAAACTCCCAAAACCCAGATGAAATATTTTTCGCTAAATCTATACAAATTAAATATTTTTTTTAATTAACTGTAATAAATTACGATGGTCTGTCTGTCCATATTGAAGATTCTTTAGTTTAAATTTGTATAAGGATTGTCATTATGTTAGACTAATTATAACAATTATTGTTGAATTAGACAAAAATTCAAACAAGAATTACAAGTCTTGCAATTGATCGTAATGAAAATTTTTGATTGAACACAAATTTAATAAGTTCTAAAATTTAAACACTTTTTAAAAACTACCAAAATCTAAATTTTGAAAGTTCGAAAAATTTAAACGCAGTTTTTAGTAGATCTTAAATATTTTTTCTTTAAATATAAATTTCATATAATATTTAATTAATGTCAAGATTTATCAAAATTTAAGCAAACCTCTTTCTCTTACTTTTTCTTAAATGAAGAAACCTAAGCTTGTCTTTGAGCCCAAAATGAAAGAAAAATGGTCTTTTTTTATTTTAAAATTTTTAAATGAAACAATTTTTAATGTAAAATTGTTTTGTACCTCAGGGTTTAATTTGAACATTTTCATAGTTCATTATTTTATTTTTTCTTTGTACATCAAAAATTGTTTTCATATATACTGATTTTGGTCCTTAGAGAATTTCAAATAATAAGCGTCTGAAATTAAATAATTTTGATTTTGTAATATTTGAAAATTTCTAGAAGTTTTAAATTCTATAATTTATGAATGGTCAATTGTACATGTGCATTTTTGTAATCTAAACCATTTTCATTTTAACATTTAAAAATATTGCTATTTAAAATGTAACAATATTTGTGGAAACAGTTATGATCTTCAGACACGTAGAAAATATTGGTACCAATAAAAATATTGAAATTGCGAAAGTAAGAGCTTTTTCAAACATATCTTACTAACCCGAATGAATTATTTCTTAAATTATTTAACTCGTTTCAAAAGTTTGCAGAACTCTTAATATTTAAAAATGTGATAATATGAATTTTCGAATAGTTTTAGTATTAGACAGTAAAAATCCAGGGATGTGAACGCACGCTTTGCGCACGTGCATTTTGTTTAAACGGGTTTTAAAGAGAAATTTAATTTAATTTATATTCATGAAATTTCATATAATTTCCACATAAATTGATTGATTTTTACGATATCCAAGGATTTTAAAGTATTTTGAGGGGGTTTAAAAATAATTTAATTTCAAGTGATTTCTGCGGATTTCAACAATTTCAAGGGATGTGAAGGTCCTACACAAATTACAAATATTTTAAAAGATTTTAAGTTATTTGAAAATATTTCAAAGAATATATTTTAAAGAATTTCAAGAGATGTTGTTTCCAACAGTTTTAGAACTCTTAATATTAAGAAATGTGTTATAATGGGTTTTTAAATACTTTACGTTTTTAATATTAGAAAATAAACATCCAGGGACGTGAACGCGCACTTTGCGCGCATGTATTTTATTTTAACGGGGTTTTAAAAATAAATCTCATGAATACATTTAATTCATACCCAAAGAATTTCAAATAAGTTCTACTTATTTTAATGGATTTGTACGATTTCAAGGGATTCAAACGAATTTCTAGAAAACTTTAGGGAATAAATAAATTTAGGGGAAAATAAATAAATAAAAATATGTCAAGGCATTTCTACAAATTTCAAAAATTTCAAGGGATATGAAAGACATAATAAAATTTCAAACCGTTTTAAAGATTTCAAGGTATTTGAAAATATTTCACAGATTTTCAAGAGATTTCGTTTTAAAAAGTTTTAGAACTCTTAATATTATACATTTGATTGTTATGGCTGTTTAAATTCTTTATGTATCAAGGGATTTTAGCGATTTTAGCGAATTTCTAGAAAACTTGAGGAAATAAAAAAAAAACTATTTCAAGGGATTTCTAAGAATTTCAGCACTTTGAAAGGATGTGGGCATACGAAAATTTCAAAGGATTTAAAAAATTGTAGGTTATTTTAAAAGACTCCAAAGAATTTCAGAAGATTTCGTTTAAAAAAATGTTAGAACTCCTAATATTAAAAAAAATTTCTTATGTATTTTTAACCCTCTGGGCAACACGTGGGTCCTCCATGACCCCGAGCGATTCTAAAAGTGAAGTTTCTGGAAAGGGAAAGTTTGAAGGGGTTGAGCAAATATGCTGAAAATTAGGGGGAAAATGACGCGCATCTGAAGGGCCTAGTGGCGTTCTTAATTGAACCCTGGTTTTCGTGCAGGACGGTTGGAAAAATTTTTCGGGGTCACCAGGGACCCAGGTGTAGTTAATCGGTTGAAAATTCAACAAAAAAATTTTAGTGGATTTTTCGGTTCAAAATTATTAATTTAGTCCATTCGATAGTGTTTCAGTGAAAAAAAAAATATTTATTGAAAAATAAGAGTCAGCGTCTCACGAATGTGACTTCGCAAAGAAGTTTAAGGGATTGCATTATTTCAATGCTAGACATTACAGTTCCTCCGCCTCAAGAAATAAGTGACCAATTGACAAAGCGAGCCCCTTGTTCTACCAATTAATTAGGATAAATTATTTGTATTTTTAACATTAAAATTTTATATTTCACTATTATTATTTTTTATGTTGTTGATTTTACTTCATTTTCATGTCAATAAATGTAACAGTGTTTCACATATATGCATTTGTAAAAAATTTTTTACCTTATTTGTTTATTTAAACAATTTTTAATTAACAATGATTCTTTTTCCATTCTTATTAGACAGCTGACATCCTAAATTATAATGTACACGCATTTTTTGCTGTAAAAGTGCAATTTGAAAACAAATAACAGCCCAAAATGTGATTTTTTAAATTTAGCACATAGTGCACATTCACTTAGTGAAATAAATATACTTTTTAGAAAGAATAGAAAAACCATTTGAACAGTTTTGTAGAGCAAGGTCTACGGATTCAGAAACCCACTAATTTTTTTCAATTACGTGAAACATAGAAGAAATAATATTAAAAACCCGAAAAAAGTCATTTTTGCAGTTTTTTAGAATTTTCGTTTACATTTATTTGCACAAAATTTAAAATAATGTAGATATTGTTTTCGCATTGGTTTAATATTTTTCTAGACATTCTGGCGATTCCATTTCACTCCGATTTATTCAAAAAGGTGCACTTTGAACCTATATAAAAGATGTTTGAATATTGGGGGTCACTGAGGACCCAGGTGTAGCTCAATAATTAATCGGAAAATAGGTGTAACTCAGAGGGTTAAATACTTTATGTTTTTAATATTAGAAAATAAAAACCCAAGGACTTGAACGCACCAATGCATTTTATTTTAATGGCAGTTTTAAAAGAAAATTTAATGAATATTTCTAATTCAATTTATATACAAGAAGTTTCAAATGATTTCTACTTATTTGAATGGATTTCTGCGATTTCAAGACATTTCAACGAATTTCTGGAGAAGTTTAGGAAATAACATAAATTTTATTTTAAGGGATTTCTACTGATTTCAACAGTTTCAAGGTATATGAAGGAATTCGACAGTTATTTAAAAAAATTCCAAAGAATTTCAAGAGATTCCTTAAAAATGTTGATTTTTTTTCAATTTAAAAATAAGTGTTTAAACTTTCACCTATTTTTTCCTTTTTTCGTGAATGCATTACCCCATTTCTCCCTTTCTAAGCTCTTTTTGGGCTGCGATGTTAAATTTAACATTTCTCAACATAATTTAATTTAATTTTTCTTTTCAGTTCTAAAAAGAATGCCGCATTCAAGAGCTTCTTCGCCATCCCAGTGTCGAAGCAGAACTTCGAGCTTTAGTCAAAAGAGTCGAGATTTCTTAAAATCGCCGGAATTTTCGGCGATTCTATTAAAAAAATCTGCGTCACAAGTCGCTGTTGATGCAAACTCAGCATTTTCTCAAAACATTCCCTCGCGGCAAGAAAGGATCTGGCAGGCTGTGCAAAAAGTGGATATTCTTCTTGACGAAAGACTGAGGAGTAGAGAACTGATAGGTCAGGTTGCTGATAGGAAAAACGTTGATAAGATTCACGTCAAAGCGAAACGAGTCACCTTTACCTGGCAGAGGGGAATCAAAATCGGTTTGTTTTTGCAGCCATCCTATGTAATTTTTAGTTAGCAATTTCCAGGGTGGCCACCTGGTGTAGGAATTTTTTGTGACTGAAAAAAACCGAGAAATGACAGTACATTTTTTTTACCTGGAATTTGAAAAATTATTTACAAATTTAAAATAAGTTAGATTTCAACTTTATTTTGGTTTATTAGGTTACTTTTCAAATTATAAAATCATTCGGTTTACAATGTGTAATCCAAAAATCTTTTACTTTAGAAATTTTCCATTATAGTTCTTCATTTTTAAACGTACATTTTCAATTAAAAGATTTTAAAAATTCTGTTTTGAAGTTGAAATTTTGGAATAAAAACATCTTTAGTTGATTCACTGTAAATTTCAATTAAAACTGAAAACTAAAAATTTTAAAATTTAAAAAAATTAAAACTGATAAGTAATAAAAAGTGAACAATAATTGATTTTACCAGAGTTCCTAATCCGTTCAAAATAAAAGAATTTTCAGATTTTAACGTTAAATATTGAACTGCTTTAATTCGAAAGCCTTAGTAGTTAAACAAATGGGAACGTCCGATTAAAACTTTATAAACTGTTTTAGTTTTAAAATAACTTCAAACTAATAGATTCATAATTGAACTCCTTTATCAAATTTCAAATTCTATTCAAATATTCTTTCAGTCTAAGATATTCAATTTTTACCCTATCCAATTTGAAACTTTTTAATTAAGAAAAAGAACAATTGTTTATTATTTAGCAATATTTGACTGTTCATTTTAAAAAAGCATTTATAATCAAAACTAAACAATTTTAAACTGAATTATTTGAAATAAAAAGCTTTTTTAAACTTGAAACGTTAAGCTTATTAATTTAGAAAGATTCGTGTAAGTTGTATAGATATTTAGAAGTTGTGAAGAGATTCAAGATTAATTTAAAACAAGATTTCAAATAATTTAAAACGAAATGTATGTTTTTGCAGACATCGAGCAATAAATTTAGGAGTTTTTGAAGAATTAGAAAGGTCACAATTCACAATGATGTTCTATTTTGACAAATTAATTTTAAGACAATATTTTTAAAAAATTCCGAAAATGTCGAAAAATAATCTGGAATTCTTTAAGGCAATTTTTGTAATGTTGCAAGATTAAAAAAAAAAACGAAAAATTCGAATCATTTTAGAAGATATTTAGAAGACTTGAAAAAATGTCAAAAATATTTTAAAATTGGAAAAGATTCCAAAAAATGTTTAACAAAATGTAGATTCTTGAAACAAAATATAGGCCATTATAGATTTGTGCAGGTTTCGTCTTAAGATTCCTAAGAAAAACTTACAATAATTTTTGTTGAAAAATTAATTTTAAGAAAATATTTTATAAATTTCAAAAATGTCAGAAAATAATCTGAAAGATTTTAATGCAATTTTTTAATTTGGCAAGATTTTTAATAACAATTTTAGGAAAAATTCGAATTATTTTAATAGATTTTTAGAAGTTTTGAAAAAATCTCAAACAAAATATAGATTTTTGGAGATTTTGAAATACAATTTTGAATCTTTTTAAAGATTTTAGGATAATGAAATTTGTTGTTGAGATTTCTGGGAAAATTATGAATTAATTTTTATTTTGAAAACATTATTTTAAGAAAATATTTAAATGATTTCAAAACAAAAACAAATTTATATATATAAATAACAATTGAACATTTATTAATTTTAAACTATTTAAATAAAAAAAATTTAACTTCTAATTTAAAAAAATGTACAGTTTAAACAAAAATCTTAATCATTCAATTTTTAATGTTTCTAGCCTAAAATTGCCTAAAATTATATAAATTTGAAATTTTCTTCAAATTTATTGATTCAATCTTCAGTTTAGAGCATTGAAAATGATAGCATGATGTTAAAGCCTTCAATTTTATACGTTTAAATTATTTAGTATTTGAATAAAATCATTTTTAACTTCAATTTTAAAAGTTTAAAATACAAGTTTCACTTTGAGCGCTTTAATTTTCAATTCAGTTTTTAATACTTCAAATATAAAATTTTATAGCTTTAAGAGTTTAAATTTATTAATTTCATTGGCCGAAAAAAAGTTTGTGAACCGTGACAAAACCAGGAAATAACTGGGAGTTTTTTTCTTTTATTAAAACGGCTACCCTGATTTCAAACTACATTGCATAATTGAAAAGGTGAACTTATTTTTTATTTCTTTAGGTCAAGGACGTTTTGGAAAAGTCTACACGGTAGTTAACAATCAAACTGGGGAGCTTTTGGCTATGAAGGAAGTTCAACTTCAACCTGGCGACCACAGGGCAATAAAGAGAGTTGCAGAAGAGCTTCAAATCTTTGAAGGAATTCAACATCAACATTTGGTTCATTATTATGGATTGGAAGTTCATAGAGTAAGTTTAGAAAATATTACTTGTATCATTTTGGACTGTTAGAATTAAAATTAATTAATTAATTAAAATTAATTAAAATTTCAAATATTTTCATTCATATAAATACTTGGTTTTGTTATTCTAGGAAGAAATGCTGATATTTATGGAATTTTGTGCAGAAGGCACCCTTGAAAGTTTGGTCGCTGGAAGTGGAACAGGTTTGCCCGAACCTCTAGTCAGAAAGTACACGCGCCAAATGTTACTTGCAGTTACAGTCCTCCACTCACATGGAATTGTCCATCGAGATATAAAAAGTAATTCCTAAATTTTACCTGTAAATATTATTAAAATTACCTGCAGGGTTGCTACAAGTGAAAAGACTTGGAGAAGTCACGGAATTTTGAAAAGTTCTGCAAAAATCTGGAAAATTCATGGAATTTTGAAAAAATTACTGGAATTTGTTCAGTCGCACCTATTTAGTCTCAATAGTTATTCCAGATTTTACAAAAAAATTTTAAATAATGTTAGTGAGAATTGTTTAAAATTCAGATTTATTGAAAATTTCATAAATCATAAATTTCAATTGAGAAAATTTATTTTCTGTTTAAAATTATTATTATTGAATAATTATTTTTTTATACAAATTTTCCACGGTCGTTGAAATGAAAGCTCTCGATACTATGCAATTGAGCAATTTTAAATTAAGTGCCGTTAAATTACGAAATTTGTAATTTTTAAACTTTTATAAATTGAACAGTTGAATGATTTCGGTTTGAAAAATATAAATCCACGCTTTAATTTTTAATATTCTAAATTGAAGAATAAAACAATAAATTTCTAAATTTTGAAAATTATTTCATTTTTAATTAATTTTGAGTTAGAAACATTAAAACTTTAATGATTTTCAATTTGGTTTAAAACCAAACACTTTTTAAATTAGTTGTCAAATTATTTTCATTTTAAGTCATTTGAAATCAATAATTCAATTGCTAATAATAAATCCAGATCCAAAAATTTCACTCACAAATAAAAAATTCGTGTATTTAATAAGGCTTTCTATTTGGAACAATTCAGTTTGAAATTTTTAGTTTTCAATATGACATTTGTAATTGTTCATTTGGATAAACATTCAAATATTGCAGAATGTTGTAAAATGTTCTTTTTTAAATTAAAATACTTTTAATTGAATGTGTGACAAAATGTATCATTTCAGACAGAAACAATATTTGAACAAGATTTTAAATTGAATAAAAGCGTTTAATTATGAGTCTGCAAATTTGATATTATTTCGGAATTTAAAATAGTTTATAAAGTTTCAATCAAGCATTTACATTTGTTGAATTTTGAACAGTTCAATTTTAAAAATCATTAACTAATTTATATTTCCAGTTGATCAATTTAAAACGCTTTTTTTATCAAAAGTGTTCAATTAAAAAAACCATTGTAAACTGAATGATTTCATAATTGAAAAAAGTTAACAATTGAAATTAATATTTAAAAAAAGTTGAAATGGAACCTTTTAACAATTGCATTAAAGTATATCATGTGATATGAAATTTGTCGTGTTTCAAGTGATTGAATATATTTTTCTTCTAAAAACTTGAGAAATTCACGGTCAAAAATCAATTTTCATTTCCCTATTTCCCGGTTATTTCCCAGTTTAGGGTAAAAATCGTCAAAAATTCAAATAAATTATTTTCATGTTTTTATGAACATCCAAGTATTTATTTGTGCTGACAAATTTTTGATAAGAAGTTTTTGTTTCTTCAATTTTTACTATGTGTTTATGTTAGTATTTATTTGATTATTTTCTAAAAACAATTATTATTCAAGTCATGTTTCGTTCTGAGTAATAATCAATTTGAAGAGCTAATATTTCATATTAAAATATTTTTTTCACATGTTGAAGAACAATAAAAAATGAAACTAATATTAAATGAAATAGTAATAATAATTTAATAGCAAAAATTGACACTTTTTCTTGCTCAAAGTACGGTGAAACATATAAAATTTTTGCGTCCAATGATACTAGTTTGAAGAATTTTTGACCACTCTTTCAGAAATATTGCGAAAAATGTCTGAATAAAAACATTTTCTTTGGCTCATTTTAAAGATAAATTTCCATAGAATATAATCGCCGCTTTTACCAAGAACTTAACTAACAAGAAATAAGTCGTAATGATTTTACACTGTAAAATCGTTTATAAATTCATTGTTAAAGTAAAAGAACGTTTTGAATGTTTACAAATTATTAATTCGAAGTTCAGACTTTGGCAGAATCCAAGGAAAAATCAGCACAATTTTGATACCTCAAATGCCGTCAAACGTTTGCCTTCATAAAATCATAGCGATTCTTATAAAAGAATATTAATTTTATAAACTTTTCTAGTATCTTTCAGTACTTTTTAAAATTATAATAAGATGCCTGCGTGTCTAATCACCTGGAAAACCTGGAATTGTCTGGGAATTTTTATATACCAGGAAAATCCTGAACATTTCAGAGGATTTTTTCGAGCATGCTATTTTTTTAAAATTGGGATATAAAATTGATAGTGTTCCGCGCTTAACCAATTCGACGTCTAACACATTTAACCTGTGAAAAAGTTCATCCGGTTTAACTTCCAAACCAAAAAAAGAACAAATTTTCCACAAAATAGTAAAATCTTCAACCAAGTCAGATTAATTGCAATCAAACAGTTGTATTTTTAATTTAAAAAAATGACATTTCAGCTAAAAAAGATGAATCTTCAAACGAAAAAGTCGAATTTTCCACTAGAAAGTGCTATTGTCTACAAAAAATGAATAGTTGAATTTTCAGGTGAAAAGGTTCATTTTAATTAAAAAAAAAAGGATTTTCTACAAAACAATTAACTTTTCAACCAAATATATGGTTCTTCAATAAAAAAAAGAGGTTTTATCATAGAATTTCAACTTTTAAAGAACTGTTTGAATTTTTAACCAAAAAGATGAATTCTCAAAGAAAAATGGTTGATATTTACACCAAAAGATTTATATTTTTAATAAAAAACACTTGAATTCAACCAAACTGTTGCATTTTTAACCAAAAAGGGTTTAATTTCTACCTAGAGAGATGAATGGTTAACAAAATTTATCAATTTTCTACCCAATAGTTGAATTTTGCACTCAAAAAGATTAAACTTTCAACAAAATAGTTACTTTTTAATGAAACAGTTAAATTTTTAACCAAGTGGTTAAATTTTCTACTAAAGTGTTAAAATTTCAAGTCAAAAACACGAAATTTTCTACAAAACAGTTGAATTTTAACCCGAAAATATGATTTAAAAAAATAATAAATTTAAACAAAAAAATAGATGAAATTTCTATGAAAAGAGATGAATTTTTTAACCAAAAAGATAAAAGAGTTTCAAAAAAAGAGCTGAATTTTTTAATCAAGGAAAATAAATCTACAAAACTGTTGAATTTTCAACCCGAACATATGAATTTTCAACAAAAAATTTCATTTTCAAGCAAATAGTTAAATTTTCTAACAAACTGTTAAAATTTAAAACAAAAAAGACGAATATAATCTACAAAATAGTTGAATTTTCACCCTGAAAATATGATTTTTCAACAAAACAGTTCATTCTCAACCAAATAGTTAAATTTTCTAACAAACTGTTAAAATTTCAAACCAAACAGACGAATGTGTTAAACAGAATAGTTGAATTTTCAACTCGAATATATGTATTTTCTACAAAGAAGTTAATTTTCTACCAAACTGTTGAAACTTCAAGCCAGGAATACGAATTTTCTATGAGAAATTATAACTGGAAAAAACCTGGAATGCTCAGGGAATTTTTTTTCCAAGATTTGAATAGACATCCTTGGGTGTGAAATTGAGACACATATATGATAAAACAAAACCTGGAAAAACGATAAATCCTGTGCGGAAAATTCGTGAATTTGAAAACGAAATTTCGCTAGACACCCTGGTCACTGATCTCAAATTGCGAAATATACTAAAATTTTCATTTGTTTGCAGCTGCCAATATATTTTTAACGGCCGAGGGAAATTGCTTGAAGCTTGGAGACTTTGGATCTGCGGTTCAAATTAAAGCTCACACGACAATGCCGGGTGAATTGCAAGGTTTCGTTGGTACACAAGCTTACATGGCACCGGAAATTTTTATGAAAAACGAGAGTAGTGGACATGGAAGGGCTGCAGATATTTGGTCAGTAGGATGCTGTGTTGTGGAAATGGCAGGTGGTCGAAGACCCTGGTCTGAATTCGATTCTAATTATCAGATTATGTTCAAGGTACGTTTGGTAAAAATCAGGGTGTCTACCTAACCAGAAAATCGTGGTCTCCTGTATTTAATTACTCTAAATCCAAATTGGAAGAGGTAATTTGTTAAAAATCATGATTCTCATTTGGGATTTTCCAAAAGAATTAGAATTCTTACTTGGAACAGTGAATTTGTGAAAAGAATTACAATTCTAATTTGGGGTAGAGGATTTCAGTAAAGAATTACAATTTCGACTTTGAGACAGGAAATTTTCTAAAAGATTTATAATGCTGAATTGGGACAGGGAATAAATAAAAGAAATATAAAAAAAGATTTACGTAAAAAATTACAATTATCCTGACATGGAACAGAGAATTTTCGAAAAGAATTATAATTCTCAGGTTTGTCATAAAGTTTCAGTGAAGAAAGATAATTTTGAGTTTAAGCATTAAGATTTGAGAATTATAATTTTTAATTTTGGCCAAGGAATTTAAGAAAAGAATTATAATTTTGAGTTTGTGACATGGAATTTCAGTAAAGAAATATAATTCTGACAATTGGGACAGGGAATTCCCGTAAAAAATTTCCGCGAAGAATTATATTTTTTAATTTTGAGACAAGAAATTTTAGAAAAGAATTATAATTTTGAGTTTGGGACAGGAAATTTCGCAAAGTCTTATTATTATTATTTTAGGTTCACTTCAAAATAGCAATTTTCATTAAGAATTACAATTTTTATTTTAGGACAGGAAAGAATTATAATTTGACTTGTAGCAGGGAATTTTTGAAAAGGAACGGCAATCCAAGAAAAGAATTATCATTCTGATTTAAAATTCAGAAGTCAGAATTAGTCACAATTTGAAACTTCCCTCTTCTCAATTTTGGAAAAAGGAAGGTACTATATTTCTGAATTATAATAGGACATTCTGTAAATAAATGTAATTCCGATTTGGAACAGAAATTTCAGAAATGAATATAATTGTGACTTGGAACAGGAAATTTTCGAAATGGAACGGGATTTTCGGAAAAGAATTTCAATTCTGATTAAGAAAAAGGGAATTAAAAAAAGTCGTTGTTTATGTCAGAATTTTGGAAATGAATATAATTGTTACGCAATATAGGTAATTTTCCAAAAGAATTCTAATTTTAAGTTTTGACGTGAAATAAAAAGGTGAAATATAAAAAGAAATCCCGTATAGAATTATAATTTTCACTTTAGAACAGAGAATTTCATAAAGATTCATAATTTTGTCTCGAAACCGGTAACTTTTTACATGGAACGTTGAAATTATTTATATCATTTTAATTTTGATTTATGAAAAGGGAATTTAGAAAAACAATGCCTGTTCCAAATCAGAAATTGTTTCAATTTTAACATCTTTTTTCCAAAAAAAATGTCCAGAATTTTAAATTTCCCTCTTCTAAATTTTAGAAAAGGGAGTTACTATATTTCTGAATTATAATAGAAAATGTTGTAAAATAAACATAATTCTCTTTTTCAACGGGAATTTTGAAAATAAATGTAATTTTAACGTGGAACAGGGAATTTCCGTAAAAAATTATAATTTAGACTTTGGGAGAAAAATTATAATTTACATTTTAGGTTCACTTTAGAACAGGAAGTTTTCGAAATGGAATGGGATTTTTGGGAAAGAATTTCATTTCTGATTTAGAAGAAGGGAATTCGTCAAAATCCCTGTTCCAAGTCAGACTTCGCAGATTTTGAAACTTCCATATTCCAAATTTTAGAAATGGGTAGTTACTATCTTTCTTAATTATACTGGAAAATTTTGTAAATAAATATAATTTCGATTTAGAATAGGAATTTTGGAAATTAATATAATTGTGACGTGGTATAGGTAATTTTCTAAAAGAATTCTAATTTTAAGTTTTGACGTGAAATAAAAAGGTGAATTATAAATAGAAATCCCGTATAGAATTATAATTTTGACTTTAGAACAGAGAATTTCGTAAAGATTTATAATTTTGTCTTGAAACCGGTAACTTTTTACATGGAACGTGTAATTTTTTTAAATAATTTTAATTTTTATTTATGAAAAGGGAATTCAGAAAAACAATGCCTGTTCCAAATCAGAAATTGTTTCAATTTTAACATCTTTTTTCAAAAAAATATGTCCAGAATTTTAAATTTCCCTCTTCCAAATTTTAGAAAAGAGAGTTACTATATTTCTGAATTATAATAGAAAATTTTGTAAAATAAACATAATTCTCTTTTTCAACACTAATTTTGAAAATAAATGTAATTTTCACTTGAAACAGGGAATTTCCGTAAAAAATTATAATTTAGACCTTGAGAGAAAAGTTATAATTCACATTTTAGGTTCACTTTAGAGCAGGAAATTTTCGAAATGGAATATAATTTTTGGAAAAGAAATTTTATTTCTGATTTAGAAGAAGGGAATTCGAAAAAATCCCTGTTCCAAGTCAGAATTCGTCAGATTTTGAAACTTCCCTATTCCAAATTTTAGAAATGGGTAGTTACTATCTTTCTTAATTATACTGAAAAATTTTTGAAATAAATATAATTTCGATTTAGAATAGGAATTTTGGAAATAAATTTGATTGTGACTTGGTATAAAGAAGTTTTCTAAAAGAATTATAATTTTTAACTTAAGGAAAAAAATGATCATATAATAAGATAATTATACTATAATAATGTATGATAATAATTATAATAACAGAAAACGTTCGAAATTGAATGGGATTATTGGAAAAGTATTTTTATTCTGTTTTAGAAGAAGGGAATTGAAAAAACATTCCTTTTCCAAGTCAGAATGTGTCGAATTTCGAAAATTCCTTGTTCCAAATTAGAATTTTTTTGAATTTAAATATTATTTTCTTTTACAAATAAAAATTTTCCAGATAGAAAATTGGGTAAATAAATATAATTCTGTTTTGCTGTAGGAATTTTGGAAATAAATGTAATTTTGACTTGGAACAGGGAATTTCCGCAAAGAATTATAATTTAGATTTTCAGATAAAAAGTATCATTTTCATTGTAAGATTATTTCAGAACAAAAAATATCGTTAAGAATTATAATTTTTTGGAAAACAATTTTAATTCTGATTTAGAAGAAGAGAATTTAATTTTTGTTTTCAAATCCCTGTTCCAAGTCAGAATTATTTAGGTTTAGAAAATTTTTTGTTCCAAATTAGAATTTGTTTAAATTTTAACATGATTTTTTCAAATAAAAATTTTTCAGAATTTAAAACTTCCATCTTCCAAATGTTAGAAAAAGGGAGTTACTATTTTTCTGAATTATAATAGAAAATTAAATGCATTGATAATATAAAGTAACTTTTCGATTTTAATTTGACTAAAATAGGTTGGAATGGGAGAGAGCCCTTCGTCTCCAAAAAATCTCTCCCAGGAGGGAAAAGACTTCATAAAAAAATGTTTACAACACGATGTAAAGAATAGACCAACTGCCAATTCTCTTCTCTCTCACACCTTCGCTCAAATCTACGAGGACGTGAATGCAGATTTATCTTCTCGATAGTGAAGGATGTTCTATTCAAATTTATCTCTAAATTAGAGCATCAGAGCACCTTTACCTACTTTTTTTAAATCTCCGATCGGACAATTTTCATTATTTTCACTCTTTTTCTATCATGTGATTTTTAAAGTCAATTTTTTTAGAAATCAAGGATCAATATTTATCAGTATACTGAAGTACATTTGTATATATTAATTAAGTTGAGACAAAAATGTGGCTAGTGATAGGTAACTGTGATAGAATTAAGCAACGCCTCTATGAGGTAATTAGAACTAGAATAGTTCTTCTGGAATGTGATTGTTGTGATTCTTAGATGGCTCTTTGAATACCGAACAGGCGCGGATCCATAGAGTGGTAATACCGGCAATCGACCCCTCCACGATTTTCTGACTTAGCTTCACTTTTTTCTTTTTCACTGGGAAATTGAGAAAAAATGATAAAAATATTAATATTTAAATATTGCAAATAATTATGTATATTATAATCTTCAAAATTCATTTAGTATGTGCGCTTAGACGGTAGCGCTGTGGCAGCGACCTATAAACTAACGGTTATATATGGAAGAAGAGATAGAAGCATTACGCCTTATGGAAAAGTGTTTGACTTGTTTTTAAAGATATGATGAAATAAAATCTAGAACGGTATCGGTAAAAGAAGCACGAAATGATTTCAAAGAATACTGAAAAGATTTCATAGCCCCCAAGTTACTTCTGTGGATCCGTGCTTGATAGCGAAAGGAATTTAAAAGGCTCTTTACTTAATGCGATCAAAATACAAACTAGGCAGTGTCCACATATTACATGACACGAAGTGTCACATAGGAGGAACTTCCCAAAGGTTTAGGATTTTCAATTAAAAAATTGCATTTTTAACCCAAAAAGACGAATTTTTCAGTAGACAGTGGAATTTGCAACACAAAAAGTTGAATTACCTACAAAAGGTTTAGTTTAAACCAAGAAAGATGACTTTTCTACTCAATTCAGATCGAAAAAATTAGATTTAAATTAGAATGGATTTCAAAACTACCTTCTTTCCGGCTCATAGGAAAAAAAGTTATTTGATCTAATTCTCCATTTATTGTTGAAAATTTAATTACCTATACAAAATTCTTTTTTATAATAAGAAAAAATAATAAATGTCTAATTAGCTGATCTCAGTTTTTTGCTATTTAAATGCAATATCTTAATATTTTTTACCGGCCCTTCAATTATATCCCTCTCATTTCCCCAAAATTGATCAATTTCGCTGAAATCCATAATTTGAGAAAAACTAGCAATAGCAAGAAAAAAATGTGTAATGGTTAACTCCCTAGGGATGAATCCAAACTTTAGATTACACTATTTTTCCACAAATTTGAGCTATATGATGAAAAGTGTATTTAAAAAAACGCGAAATATATTGTTTAAAATTACAGTTTATGTCTCAAATTAAGAAAGTTTTGTTTTAATTCATATTGGAAAATTAGATATTTAAAGTTGAAACATTGGAAAAGTTGTCCACTTTTTTCAATTCTAAAAATATTTCAGAAAGACAGGAAAATTAACCTTATGTTGAAATCTTCTTATCTTTTTGAAAAGAAAGATTGTTTTTAACAGAAACATGAAACCTCTCAGATATTGCCAGATTATTGAAATAGTCCTATCCCACTTGTTAGAGAGAGAAGTTAAAAACATGTTTCAAGAATTTTAGCACATTTCCTTTTTCTCCCTCTTTTTTCCTCTGTTATTTAATGTCTCTAATGAGCCGGAAAGAATTTAGTTTGGAAATCTAATTGTAATTTGTGAATTTTTTCATCGTATTTAAAATTTCCATCATTTTCATTTAAAATTATAGTTTTGAATGCGCAATTCTAAAACAGATTAATTTTTTTAGGACTTTTAACTAAAGTTTTTCTTAAATTAATTCTTAGATTAATTTTTGCAGGTTTCAAATTTTTATTTCACGATATTATAGTTTCAAATTCAAATATTCAAAATGTCAGGACAATTCTGCAATTGAATATTTAAAAATTTAATAATAAAAGCCTTGATAATCAGTTCTGAATTTAATAATTTAGATGTAAATATAAAACAATTTCGAATTGAAAAGCTTCAAATTATACAATTTCCAAAATTCGAATTGTATTACAGCAGTCTTGTTTCGTATTCTTTTTTATTTTAATTATCAATGTAATATCTTAAAATTGTCCCATTTTTAGTTAAAGATTGAAACAAATAAATCATTTCAAATAGAAAAATATTTGATTGGAACATTTCAAGAATGAATTTAGATTATATTAATAATACATATTATATTATATATATATATATACATATATATATATATATATATATATATAATTATAATCTAATTTTTAATCTTTTGTAAAGGAAGATTTCAAATTAATAAGTTAAAAATTGAGTTTAAAATAAAAAAGATGAAAATTAAACTATCTGAAATTGATACATCAGTAATTGAAAATTTCGTTATTTTAAATGGTTACAATTTTACAGTTTTAATTTTGCAATAAAAATATAATTGGTTGAATTTAAGAAAGTATAATTAGCAATTTTAAAATGATTCATTTTCAACCAATTTAAATTCACTTCAAATAATTGAAATTTTAAAAGGTTTGAGTATAAAAAAGTTACAATATCACAATTTTTGGTAATTACCATTTTTTCCGGTTTTAAATTAAGTTCGCATTCGTTTAAGTTTCAACGTTCCTGAGTAGAAATATTTTCATTTTCAAGTTTTCCCATTTTCAATTACTATTTATTTTGAAAGTTTTTTTTACAATAATTCAATTCATTTTTTGATTCTAGAAAAATTTGTCTTATCAGCTTTAATGTTAAATTATAATTTCGTTGTGTTATAACAATTTAAAATTCTATAATTTTAGATGCTTTGACTTTGAAAGATTAAATAGAGACACTAAACTCAAGATTCATTTCAATCGGCAGGGTTTGCTTATGAATATTTTCGAGAGTTCTTTTAATTAAGGTTTACCTCAATTTGATTTTATTTTGCTTCAGAATTAACCACAAACAGACTTTTCTACCATAAAAGATGAATTTTCAAACCAATAGAACGAATTTGAAAGAAAACAGATGAATTTTGACCCAAAAATATTACTTTAACAAAATAGTTGAATTTTTAACAATATAATTAAACTTTTAACAAAATTGTTGAGTTTTTGTAAAATAGCTGAATTTTTAACCTACCCCAGTTGAATTCAACGAAGCAAGCCGAAATTTTAACAAAATAATTGAATTGTCATGCAAAAAAGATTAATTTTAGAAAACAGTTGACTTTTAAACCGGAAAAGAAGAATTCTCAACAAGAAAGTTAATTTGCAACCAGGAAAGATGAATTTTAATAAAAAACAGTTGAATTCAACCAAAAAAAGAATAATTAAAAAAAATTAGAATCCTTATCCAAAAAAGATTAATTTTCAACCAATCAGTTGTATTTTGAACCAAAAAGGTGAATTTTTAACCAACGAGATTAATTTTTTTAAAGAAATACGAATTTTGAACAAAATGAACTAATTTTGTAGTAGAAAAGATCGATTTTAATTTAAAATATCAACTTAAAAAAAAAAATGGAATTGTTACTTTTTCAGTGAAGAAAATTAATTCTAAGCAAAAAAAAACGAATTCTTATAAAAATTATTAGATTTTTAACCAAAGATATGACTTTTCATCTAAAATGATGAATTTTTAAATAAAACTGAATGAAAAAAAATTTTAACATTCAAATAGTTAAAAAACTAAAATAGTTATAATTTCAATCACATAGTGGAATTTTTAACCAAACCAAATTAATTGCGAACCAAAAATATAGCTGTACATTTTTCAACATAAAAAATTAATTTGATTCAAGAATGGTTTGATTTTATTACTGGGTTCTATTAATTCATATCAAATATAAGCGAAAACAACAAGAAAGGGAAAGTTTCATGAAAACTGGATAAGGAATAAGAATGCTTTAAAAAAGGGGAAAAGGTTTTATGGACGGCCCCTAATTTGTTATGATAATTTGCTGTCTAGTTTAGACTGAAAATTATATCAATGTGATATGAATTTTATTTATTTTATTAAATAGTTTTTATTTGGTTGTTATTATATATTTCATATTTTAAAAATACGCGGGCGGGCCCCCCCCAAAAATCACTGGAAATAGCGTCACGTAATATGTGGACGCTCCCCTAGGGATGGGGTTGTTGCATGAATTTTAGGTAATATATTTTTCAAATACTGCATAAACTTCTTAAAATTTTAGTACATTTAAAAATTTTTTTGATTCCCGCAAAAAATTCAAAAAGTATATTTTTCGAAAATAAAAAATTTAACTTATTTAAGAACACTTTCTTGAAGTAATTATATTAATTTTTTAGTGCTGTTTAAATTGCACGAGGAAAAAAATATATTTGAAAATATGCGACAACCCCATTGAAAATAGGAATAGTCATTAGGAATAGAAATATAGGAATGCACATATTTTATAATACAGACGGGCATTGTATTCACGCCCAATATTTTAAATAAAAATGTCCACTCGAGTTGTCATAACAGACTTTATTTATGCACAACGAAACATACATTTAGCGTATTTTTCTTAACTTACAATCAGGTAAGTTACTTCCTTTGTTTGCTTTTCGCAGAAATAGAAAGTCGAGTTTGCTTCGTCGATTTGCACTAGGCGACATTTACATACACGCGGAGCGATTCTGCGCGAGGTAGTAGATAAATTTATACATATTTTCTATTTAATATTGTATCATAGATCAATACCCTTGTTAACGGAACGGTCACGCAATAGCTTGACTGTAAAGTGACCACACAGTGACCGTCCCATTCATTGGGCCCGTATTTTCATCCATTCTCACATTTCTTCACAATTGCACAGAGAACTCGATACTTTTTTTTTTTTATCTTTTCAAACATTTTATTTATTTATTTGCATTTATTCATGTGTTAAAAAATACAAATTCAAATCTGTGTGCGGCACACATTTTTCCAACCTTTAAGAGTGGACGTGCGGTCTCACAGACCGCACCATGGTTCTGATATATGTTCTACCCCCTTGGCCTTCCTCGAGGCTGCTGTTATTAGTAACTTTAGTTTTATTTCTACTTTTGCCGAGGTGGGTGGACAAAGTCTAATCCGGCGTGTAATTTGGTGAGTAATATTAATTGAAAGATCATAGGCGGTCCATGAGACCGCACGTCTACGGACGCATCACAATTTTATTTCAAGGTGTTTAAAACGCAAGATGTCACCTACAAACAAACTTGAGCTTGATGCGGGTACCCTAGAGTACGGAACGCGGCCGTCCCAGGAAAATTTTACGTCCCGATTATCCCTCAGTTGAGCAAAAAGTGACAAATTAGTGTGGACGTATAGACGTGCGGTCTCTAAGACCGCACGGTACTTATGATGTGTGGGTCCCTCCTCCACTGGTGTAAAAAAATAATAATGAAAGTTTATAAAATTGATTAATTTCTTAAACCAATGTTCCTTCATGATAAAAAAAACATCTTTACTTATTTAATTGGATATAAATATACACAACGGTCTGTGTGACCTCAGGTCCAATGTCCATGTTAGTGCAAAAATGAAATCACGTCCACACTCAAAGGTTATTCTTAATTTTTTAACACATGAATTAATACAAATACATAAATATAAAGTTGTAAAGTGGTAAAAAAAGTGCTGAGTTCCATGTGAAATTACGAATAAATGTGAAAATGGATGAAAAAATGCCCTAGCGGACTCAGTAAACGGTCACTTGGTCACTTTACGGTCTTGCAAATGTGTAACCGTGCCGTTTAGGGAGTATGCTAGTTTTTTTTTAAATTTCGATCCTACCTCGCACATCTAATGCTCTTAGAAATTCGTGTAGGTGAAGCAAGTTTTACACTTTGAAATTCACACTCCTCTGCACACAGTTACTTATATTTCGATTACTTTCAATTTGTTGGCTTTCGCCTGATATGTGCTTGATATTCTTGGCCGCAAATGTGCGATCACAAATCTCGCGATATGTAAGAATCTGCACTATTTTATCACCTAAATCTTAAACTAATAAGTAATCTCGTTGGCTCTTAGATAAAAGCGTGAAAAATTTTCATGAAAAAGATTTGTTACACTGAACTCTTGATATAAGACCCCCCTGTTTACGATATTCCTAGAACTGATGGCCTCCACAGTTTTGTGATGAGAGGAGATCGACGGCCACAATCTCAGTGCGTTAGTTGCATCGGGTTGCGTCATGCGTCTAAATCCAACAGAAATGGTTCATGCGGCTCTGCCTTGATTTAGGATCAAGGCCAAGACAAGCCATGTCCGAAATCGGTCTTAGATCGGGAGTTGAGTGTAATTAGGTAAGATTTTCCTGAAGTTTCCTACGAGATCAGAATTTTCGGTCACAATTTATATCTACTTTATGTTTCTTATTCCAATTTTTCACGCTCAGGTTTTTCGTAGTTCTGTACATTCTTTAATTAAATATCTCTCTATTTTTAACAAGAACAAAGAGGCACACGCTGCGCTTTCTAAATAATCTTCAATTGGAAAAACGTACGATATAACCATCTGGAAATCTCAGTGGAAATTAATCATTAGCAAACTTAACAAAGTCGGAAACGCTTCGTAAAATATTAATTTGTACATCTATGTTGTTTATATACTTGGGGGCATTTCGGGTAGCAATAGTAGAAATTAGAATTAGAACTAATCCTTCAGCAGTGAGTGGATGTAAAACTAGGTTCCTAGAATCTAGGGTTCATTTCGATACATTTTGTGGGTATATGTTTATTTAGATTACTAGAATCATCAATCGCACGCTGCTCGCGTAGTTTTTTTTTTATTTAGGGGGAAAACCACTTTTAATACAAAAGAAATATTTATATTTTAAGTTAATTTGTTATTTAGATAATATAAATATAATTTTTCCAAGATTCTTAGGAAAACTCTATATTTCAGTCAAAAAGTTAATCTTTAATCAAAAAAGATTTTAATTTTAAATGAAGAGAAGTTGAACTCATGCAAAAAGACGAATTTTCAACAAAATGTTTGAATCCTCAACCCAAAAATACTAATTTTCAACCAGTTGCATTTTTAACCAAAAAAGTTGAAAATTTTACCAAAGGAGACGAATTTTATACAAAATAGTTTCTGTCAAAAATATTAATCTTCTAACAAAATAGACGAATTTGCGACAGAATAGTTACATTTTCAACCAAAGATATGAATTTCCAACTAAATTGATGAATCTTCAACAAAAAAATAAATTTTTAACAAAGTAACAAACTGTTAACCAATTAGTTGAATTTTCAACCCAAATAAATGAATCTTCAACCAAGAAAGGTAAATTCTTTAAAAAATGTAATTTTTAATATCTCAACTAAAAAAGATTTTATTTCTTCACCCAAAAAAAGAAACTAATTTTCAATTTAAAAATGTGAATTTAAAAATAATCATTTTCAACCAAGCAATTGCATTTTCTACCATAAAGATGAATTTTCAACTGGGAAAGATAAATTTTCAACCAAAAGTGGAATAGTTAAATTTTAAGTTCAAAAAATAATTTGCAAAAAAAAAATTAATTTTCAACAAAAAAAAATGAAATGTAATTGTTGATATTTCAACTAAAAAAGATTTTATTTTAATTCAAAAAGAGTTGAATTCATTCAAAAAAGACGAATTTTCAATCAAGTAAGCATTCTAAAACAAAACCGTTTAATTTTCAACTAAACAGTTGCATTTTTTACCAAAAGATATTAAATTTCTATCATTGGAGATGAATTTTCAAACCTATTTTAAAATGACTGGAATTATTCCTAAAATTTTGAAAAATGTTTCAAAACTATAGAAAATCTCCTTTAAATCTTCCACATTTTCGTCTCCATTTTCTGAAGTATTTTTAAACATTTAGAAATCTTCTTACATTTATTTTAAACATTAATTTTTCAAAATGAAACGTCATGAAAAATGTTTCGAGGAATCTTAAAAAAAATTATTTTTTTTCTCGAAAAATTTGAAAAATCTTAAAAAGCATCGAATTTTTTTCTCGAAATCTTAAAAAATTTACATTTTGTTAAAATTTTTTTGAAATTTTCTAAGTTTTCAGGTATTTTCAAATTTTTTAAATGCTGCAAAATTTAAAAAAGCTATCTTAGAATATTCCAGATTTTTTTCGACATGTTTTGAAATCTTCAAAACTTAAAATTGATATTATAAAATGAAACCTTATTCATTTTTTAATTTTCCCAGAAATCTTATTGTTCGCACCGAAAATTTTTTATCGACACCGACAGATAAAATTTTCTCTTTTATTAATAATTTTTAGAAATATTTGGAAATCAAATTTTATTATGGAATAAAATTACTTATTTGGAAATTTCGATCTTCAAAATTGATAAATATTTAAATTTTTCTAGGTAACTTTGAAATTGGAAAACAAGTTCTATTACTGGAGAAAATTTTTGGGATTCAGAACTTTTTTGGTGAAAATTCTGGACTAAAGGCGGGATTTTTGAAAAATTGTTATTCCACTCGAAATGAGGGTGAGATTTTTTTTCTATTTTCTAGAATCTAATGGTAGTTTCGTTTACGAAGGGATAGCGTGATAGATAGATGATAAGAGCTATCGTCGACGACTCTGGACATGAATAGAGTGTGCGTCGACCTACCTAAGAATTGGACAAGAGTTTACTGTGCGGGCGCCAAGTAGAGCAACTGGCCAGTTTTAAAATGCGACACACAACACCTACAGCTCGTGGAGAATTAATTTCTAAGAAGATTTTTTTCGAGTTTAAATTTTAGTTGAATTTCACTAAAAATAAAATTAAATATTGAATTGAAATAGAATTGAAATTTCAGTTTAGGCTTGAAGATTTACTTATCACAAATACAGGCCTCGAACTCACGCCACTATTGACATTTTTTGCCACTTTTTAAAAAGTAATTTAACTATTTTGTTACTTTTTTGAAAAAATGATACTAAAGCTACTAACATTTTCTTAAATTGACCCGCTAATTGTCAAATGTCTCTGATTGCCAGAAATATTAAAAGTTAAAAAATATTTCAAAATTTTCAAAGGATTTCAAAGATTTCAAAAATTTTCAAACCATTCCAACAGATTTAAATGATTTTAAACAATTGTATTTTAAAAGATTCTAATTCAAACGATTTTAAGAGATTCCATCGGATTAAAATGTTGTTCATAAATTTCTGTAGAAATTGTCAATAGTAAATGAAATAGAATTAAATTTTAAGAGAGGATTTCAAGGAATGTAAATATATTTTAGGGATTCACAGAATTTAAAAAGAAATTAAAAGATTCCGTAAGAAATAAAACTGAGAAATTAAATGCAGAATAAATCGAAATTTAAATTCCTCCATAACGTCCTACATTCAAATTTAACTACTAAATTCTTGGAAATTAAAAAAAAAGAAAATGTCATGAACAAATTTAAACAACACACTCTTAAATGTCTTTAATAAAATTTATAAAAATAAATAAATAAAAAAGAGGAATGAACAAGAAGCTACTTCTAAAATCCCCTTCCTTCGTTTTCTCCCTAGACGTTTTAATTTTTTTAAACCACTATCAATTGTGATTAAAAAAAAAATACAAATAAAAAAAGATAGTGGAAAACAGAAAGAAAGGGATTTCAAGGTTGCCTTCTTTTTATTTTCTCCAAACTTTTTGTCCGAATTTGATCGTTAGATGTTTGTTTTTTCATTTAATTTCCAAGAATTTCGTAATCTACTCGAAAAAAAAAGATTTTGAAGGATTTCTACGAATTTTGAATGATTGAAAATATTTTTCAAAATTTATGCTACTAATGACACTATTTTGAGTTTCTCAAATGAGTCCGAGGCCTGTAAATAATAAATTACTTCATTCTTCTTCTCAGTAGTTTTTTGCATAAAATAGATTAGAATATCCAGAAATTTTGAAGAAAGAAATTGATGGAATGTTAATAATAGTTTATGATTTTTTTTGGTGGAATAAATAATACTGACTTTTCTGGACATTCTAAAATTCATAGTTTCAATTATTTTCTCCAGTCACCGAATTATGATCTGAAAGACATTGCGAACAGGCTAGCTGCTATAACCATAGTACGTTTGATCAATCTACAAAATTTTCTACTACATGCAGCGACTTACGTTATACAATTGACTCAGTCGCGTCGCTGATTATTATGATATGTAAAAACATGAATCTCAACAACTCTTCAACTTATTCCACAATTCCACAATTTTTAAATATTAATTCCTTTCTTAAATTTACTCCACAGTTTTGTCATTTAAACTCTGCTGACGTTCTGCATTTTAATTTTAATTTTGTTCTTGAATTCATTGTAAAGTTATGTCCTTGAATTCGCTGCATAACATTTACAATTTATTGCACATTTTCGTATTTTTTAATTTTACTATTTCATTATCATTTTCATCCAGAATCGTCCCTGAGATTTGTTGAGGTTTATGTTCACTTAAATTTGTATATTGCCTAGTATTTATTATCTACTTAACTTACGCACTCGCTAAACTTACAATCCAAACAAGACTTCCACCTTAAGTTTTTAATTATACTTGATATACTATCATATAAATTTTTTACTTTCAATAACTTCATCGATAATTCAATTTATTAGGTCTACAAATTAATTCCGTGCCTTTAATTTAATATCTGGTTACGCTTGGCCAAACTTGAATTTTTTTCGTCCTAAAGTACTTCTAATTGGCGAACCTTAAGTTTAAAAACACATTCTAATAGGTGGCGGTCCTGCGGACTTTACCTCAAAAATCATTAGCGTGATTACAATCGCGTCCGACAAGCAGCATTTAAGATACTGCATTCTTTTTGCATTCCAATCAAAAAATCATTATTATGAAATCTCTGGAACCACTTTTTACACGTTTTACGTGTCACAGCACGTTCTTAATATACTGACCAAATCACTTTATTATTGAGGTTTGAGGTTGAGTCCGCAGGGCCGCCACCACATATTGTGTTTTAAAGTTTAGAGCTCGTCCTTTAAAACCAGGAAAAAATTTAGGTTTGACCCAGAGTTACGAAACATCAAAGTAAAAGCACGGAATTAATTTGTAGACCTGATAATTTACTTTTTTAATTCAACTGTTAAATTTCTCAAAAAATATCAAAACAGAGAATTTGATGAATTGTTAAATTATAAAAATTGAATTCCTTGTAAGCAAAGCTTTTTTTTAATTCTCGTCTAGCGAAAAACCAAATATATAATTCGAAAATTTATAATCCCACTTTTGAAGCTGATGATAAAAATGGTCTTCGAAACAATTTTTGTACTCGTACTTTAAATTGAATTTTTAGACATAGACGACGAGGGTCTTTTTTCGGTAGAATATGAAGTTCGCGATTTTGTCTAATAAGTGCGCATAGACAATTTCTTCTATTCTCTTCTAAAGAGTATAACATTCTTTTATACTATACATAATATAATTAATACTATTATAATTAATGCTTCACCTAATCGAGGTTTCGATAAATACTTTCATTTGTTAACGAGTCTAATTATTTATCATCATGACTTGATTCTTATCGAGTGACGAGGCAGAAAACAAGTACAGTCCTCTTCCAATCAGCGATGAACAAAACGTGATTATATTTCTCTTTATTTCTCAGAAGCAATTTTTATCAAGCCAAGAGGAATTACTTTTTTCTTAATTATCTATAGAAATTTTTTGTTAGAAATAAAAGCATTCAATTCCACTTTTAGTAAACAAAATCTAAAGAAATATTAATTGACATTTGACAATCGCTTCTGCCCCTATTTACAATAATTAATTGTGTCTCTTTCACATCTTGCCCATCGCTCATTCAATTTTCCATATACAATAAATTTTCTTTTTTTAAGCGTAGATATAGTTATACATAGTACCATTGTTTCAATTCTTTTACTTTCGTTTTATCGTGCTCACTTTCTTTTCATTTGCCATAAAAAAAATCCCAATGGCATCAAATATTTGAAAGCGTTTTTTTTTAAAGAAAGGTTGAGAAGGCGAATACGGTTTCGATTTGCAATATTTGTTTCTGCTTCAAATAAATATTTCTAGAACTATAAAATAATTTCAGTGATCAATCTTCCATCCTTATTTTTTGCTTTAAACAATCTATAAATATATTGACTTCTTGTTCTCTATTTTTTTCTTATTTTGTGACCTTTAGTCATTTTGAAAAGTAATTATTTTGAGGGGATTTTCCTTAAGGGTAGACTTGGTCTGATTTTTATCCTTTTATAAATTAATTTGCGAGCTATCATTGCATAGTATTTTTCAACAGCGAAGCCATGTCCTGCAGGCTGCGTTCGAGAGCTTGTGCAAAACGCTTTGCACTTGTTCTTCCATCACTGTGAAAAGCCGAAATGGAAAATACAAAGCCGTTTTTCCGCAAATTGTAGCCACAGCCATAACCATCGGGAACTACTGGTCCATATCCAGCAATCGCGCCGTTTTTCGTTGTAATCTTAATTAAAATAATTTAATTCATTATTTCATTAATAATTAATTATTTTGTAAAACATCAGGATGGCCGCAGGTCAGGGAAAACCGGGAAATCAGGGAAAATCCAGGGATTTTGTTAAAAGAAAATGGCAACAGTCAGGGAATTTCTGTAAGAAGTATGTAAGTAACGGTCAAGAATAAGCTGGGCTGACACACAGTCACTTGCAGTCATTTTTTTTTACACAAATCAATTTTTAACAAATCTCAATAATTTGAAGCGATTTCACAGGCTTTTTAAGATTTTAGAGTATTTTTAAAAATCCCAGGGAAATTTCAAGATCTTTAGAAAGTTTCAAAGGCTTTAAAAAAATTTCAAGGGATCTCAATTATATTATAGGGTATTTTTCCGAGGCATTTTCAAGAGATATAAAAATTTTCAAGGAATTTCCATTTTACGGGATTTTATAATATTCTAATGTATTTCAAAGTATTCGTTTACAAAAGTTAAGAGATTTCGTAGGATTTCAAAGATTTTCCAACATTTCAAGGTATTTCCAAAGTTTTCAGAACATTTTAAAAGCTTCCAAGAAATTGTCAATAGAATGTAATAATATTAATGGAATTTAAAAAAATTTGAAAGGATTTTTAATATTTTAGGGTATTCTAAAAGATTCCAAGGAATCTTTAATAGATTTCAATAATTTAAAAGGATTTTAATCAATTTGAAAGATTTTAGGGTATTTTGGAAAATTTCCAAGAATTTTCAAGAACTTTAAAAAGTGTCAAGGGATTTGAAAAGATTGCAAAGGATTTTAAATATTTAATATTTATATTAAATATTAAATATTTATATAAAGATACCGAAGAATTTTCAATAGATTTGAATAATTTCAAGGGATTTCAAAGAATTCCAAATATTTTAGGGTATTTTTAAAAATTGCAATATTTTTTCAATAGATTTCAATCAATTGAAGGGACTTCTGAAGATTTCAGAGGATTTGAAATATTTTAGGGTAATTCAAAAAATTCCAAAGAATCTGGAATAGATTTCAGTATACAAAGGATTTAAGGGTATTTCTCAAAATTCCAAGAAAGTTTCAAACGCTTCAAATACTTCCAAGGAGTTCCAAAAGACATTACAGGATTTGAAATATCTTGGGGATTTCAGAACATTTTGAAGGATTTGAAATATTTTAACGTATTTTGAAAGATTCCAAAGAATTTTCAATTTATTTAAGGATTTAATGATATTTCAAAGGATTATAATTATTTTAGGAGGTTAAAAAATATTCTAATGCATTTTCAATTGATTTCAATAATTTAAAGGGATTTTAAAAAGTATGCAATATTTTAGGGTATTCTAAAAGATTCGTAGACGCAATTTCATAGGATATATAAGATTTTAAAATATTTAGAAAACTTCCAGGGATTTTTTATCCAGATTTTCGAGGATTTCAATGATTTTAAGGGTTTTAAAAATCTCTCAATGTATTTTAATAGATTTTTCGGAATTTCAGGTAATATTATTAGATTTCATAGAATCTGGCAGGATTTTATAATATTTTAATGAATTTCAAGAGGATTCTTTCTAACGGTTGAAAGATTTGAAGAGAATCTCAAATATTTTTTGCAATTCGTTTTAATCCATTCGGATTCACTCTGAATTCTTTTAAATTCTTTTAAATTCTTTGAAATTTCCAGGAACTTGTTTAATTTTATCTTAAATTTGTCTAAATTCACTCAATTCTATTCAATTGAATGGAATTTTTTGCGTTTTTTTTTAAATTCATCTTGAATTCAACCCATCTTGACATTCTCAGTCATTTTCTTAAATTAAATTTCAGTTCCCCTCAATTTTTCTAATTCAATTTCAAACCTACTAGAGTTAATGCATTCTTTTCCAATTTTTGAATTGCTTTTAATTCACTTGACTTTTTTTAATTCACCATGACTTTTTATACATTTTATCGAATTCTTCTGATTTCCATTGAATTCCTCTAAATTCGGTCTAATTTTACTGAAATGAATAGCATTTTTGTGTTTTTTCCAATTAATTTGAATTCCATTTTAAATTAAAAAGAACATTAGTCACAATAATGATCCACATTAGTCACTTTTTCGTCAAAAATTAGTGACTTTTAGACACTTTTTGGGTTTAAATATATCACTTTTTTACTTTTTTCAAGTAAATTAGCCTGTGGCAGCCCTGAGAATAATAAGTTTATAAATTTAAATTAAAAATGGGTAAATTCGATTTCTTAAAGATTCTGCATTAAAAATGACACAAGAAAATAATTTTGGTCTTTAAATATTAATGGTCAGGGCAAATGAAAAATTGGTTAGGGAAAAGTCAGGGTATTTTGAAAATAAAGTTTTGCGGCCATCCTAAACATGGAAAAATCAATAACTTTTTAGCAAACATCAATTTAATTTATACGTGTATAAATTCTTAAATCGAAAAATCGGAACCTACCTGCGACGTCGAAAGGGCAAAATGATTAACACGTTTAAAAGCTTCATCCGTGAAGATGTCTGGAATTTCTTCTCCAGCTTCCATGGCAGCATATCGAAGACCCATTAAATGATTATCTATTCCGTGACCAGTTATGTTATCCGTCATCTCTTGTACTTGTCGTTTCACAGCCACATCGAATAATTCCTTAATTTTTTGCTCCTGCGAAAGAAAAAGTTGTATTCTTAATACCTCATTTTTTCTTTAGAATTAGTTCATGTGGCCTCTTGTTCGCAATATTTACAGATTTACGAAGCTTTTACTACTAATGGAACGTCCATTAATTACGTAAGGCTTCATCCAACGCATTTTTTCGGAAAGTTTCCTATTTCTAATTATTTGTTCAAAATATGCTTATTAACACCGGTTTTGACTGTTGAAATCACTTTTTATACTATTATAATGATTATGTTGTACTTTTCTTCAAGGAGGGTAAGTAATGGGAAAAGATGTGAGGGGAATTAGTGTCAGTAAGGGGAAATGATAGGAGGCATAGTAGTGAATGTTAGAAGAAATGATGGGAGGGGTAACAGTGAAAGTTAGCGGAAATGAGAAGAGGGGAAATTAAGTGAGGAAAAGTAGGAGAAATTCGGGCAGATTATGGATATGGGAGTAGGGGTAGTGAGTGGAGAGGAATTAAAGGTGATGAGTGAAGGGGAAGTAGAGAAGCTGGGGGAAATGCGAGGAGGAAAATTGAGTTCAAATTAGGGGATGGAAAGTTGAGGATGTGCAGCTAAATGAGGGGAAGGGTCGGGAAAATGAAAGGTAATTATGGGTGAGAAAGTGAGGGGTGGGGAAGTGAGGAAAAAGAAATCGAGTGGCAGCAGAGGAAGTGCTGGAAAAGGGGAAGTAGAGAAAGTGAGGAGAAGTGCGAGAAAGGAAAGTGAGGGAAAGTATGGAAAGTGAGAACAAATGAGGAAGGAAGGGTTGGGAAAGTTGGGGAAGTTAGGGGTAATTAGTAGAGAGGGAGAAGGGGAATTGAAGGGAATTGTTAGGAGGAAAAGCGAAGGGAAGTTAGGGGGGAGTAGGGGAAGTGATTTGAAATGAGAGGAGCGGGAGTAAGGAAAAGAGAGAAGGTAAAATAGGGGGAGTGAGGGAAAATAAGGTGGGCTAGGGAAAAAGATTATTAATGAGTTGGAGTAGAGGAGGGGAAGTGATGGCTGGGGATAAGAGATAGGGGCAGGATAGTGTGAGTTGGGAATCAAGGAGAGGGGGGAGTAGTGGAGGAAGAAGTTGCGAAAGGGGTAACATGGTGAATCAGTGTTTTTCACAATCACATGACCAACGGCCATACCACGCTGAAAAAACCAGTTCTCGTTAGATCACTGAAGTTAGGCAGTGTTGGGCGTGGTTAGTACTTGGATGGGTGACCGTTCGGGAATACTACTAACTGCGTGCTGTTGGCGTGTCGTGGGTGTGGTGAGCCCACACTTGTAGTTATTTACTACAAGAAACTATCCACCTAGAAACACTATCTATCCGAATCGGGTAGTGTCACGCCTACCCCGAAAGGGAAATGGCTTAATGGTATACATAAATTAATAAACACATATTTTTAAAAATACTCCTAATGAAAAAGTTAGAATTATAAAAATAATTGAAAAAAATTGAGAAGAATTAAAGCTGAAAACTAACCAATTTTGACGATACCATTAAAAACCGAATTCAATGTATGTAAAAGAAACTTTTTAAATAATGAACTATGCAAAAATAAATAAATTACCAAGCAAAAATTTTTCAAATTGAAAAAATGTAACCACACCGGGGATGTTTTCTCTCTCTGTCCCTTTTCTAGCTTCTTTGTAAACGTCCCTAGTGTGGTTACATTTTTTCATTTCGAAAAATTTTTGCTCGGTAATTTATTTATTTTTGCACAGTTAATTATTTAAAATGTTTGTTCAAGTGTATTTTTCAAATAATAAATGTAAATTTAAAATCTAAAGATTGTTCGGGTTTCAATTGTGTGCGAAAGTATGAATGTTGCCGACGTTTCGTGAATATTCTCTACGATGTCTGTGATTGGCCAGAGCGCCTCATGGTGGGGACTGGTCGAACTTGATTGGCCAATCAAGTCTTTTTTAAAAAACCCGGGAGGACGGAGAGCCAAATCGGATTGGTATTATATCCATTGTCCCTATTGGTGTTATTGGGGTGTTTTAAGATTTCGATTGCTTCTCTATGTTTTCTTGGAAAAATATTGTACGTTTTTGCGATGATGGTTGTTTTGTCAAATAAAATGTTATGTCCTGTTTCGATATGATGCTCAGCTAGTGCTGATTGCGTGAAATGTTTTAGCCTGACTTTACTCTGATGTTCCTTTACACGTTGACTTACCGCCCTCCCGGTTTCTCCAATGTAGACTTTGCCACAAGAACAAGGGATTTTATATACTCCCGGATCACTGAAAGGTTCCTTTTTATCTTTAGGGTTGTTTAGAAGTTGTCCTATTTTCGCACGTGGCTTAAATATAGTTTGGATGTTGTGTTTGTTGAGAATTCATCCTATTTGTTCTGTGATGACTTGAATGTAGGGTAGGATTGTGGTCGTTTTTCTCTCTCTTTAGTAAGTTGTGTTGAAAACCTTCATAGTTTCGCACACGATTGAAACCCAAAAAATCTTTAAATTCTAAATTTTAAATTAAAATTTATTATCGTGAAAGTATTAAATCTATTATTGTATTTTTCAAAATATATTTTTATTTATGTGATTGTAAAAAACACTAAGACTGGGACTTTTATGCAATTTTTAAATTTTTTAGTTGTTCTTTATAAATTATTTACTTATTTTTTGCATTATTTACATTTTTCAAATATATTGTATTTAATATATTTTTATAATGAATTATTCAGTTATTTTTTGCATTGTTCAATTTTTTTTTCTCAAGTATATTTTTTTCAAATTTTGCTTAAAAAGTTTTTTGTTTAAATGTATTTTTCAAATATATTTTTTTAAATTTTAAGTAAAATGTTTTTTATTCAAATCTATATTTTTATTGCAATCTCTTATCGTGAAGAACATATTGTCGCCTTGCAGATTAAATTTCCTTTTTTCTTTGCATGGAGTAGAATGTGCAGATTGATCTTGTGGAGACGAGTCTCGATTTTGATCTCCAATTTTGCTATGGCGATTTATCTGCTGTGCACTACTATCAACATTCGTGTGACACAAATCACTTTTATTACGAAATTTCATTGCATTTTCAGTCTTATTAGATTTTCGACCGATGCTGCGATTCATCGTGAATAATTATTTAGACATCATATAAATTCCAATATTATTATACAGAAACCCGTATTTAATTAAAATCAATCATCATCATCGCCAACGGCGATACTACGCTGAAAACACCAGTTCTCGTAAGATCACTGAAGTTAAGCAGTGTTGGGACGGTTAGTACTTGGATGGGTGACCGTTCGGGAATACTGCGTGCTGTTGGCCCGTCGTGGTATAAAAAAAATCATTCAATATCAACAAATATTGTTCGACAGTATATATTTTATTTAAACAATGCAGCTTAAAGCGACTAGGGGTTCTTGTTTTGTGTTATGCTCTATAAACAATGTAAACCAATGATGGCATGTGTTTGGTTGAGTGGCGCCGGGAAATAAGACACCGATCGACTCGAACGACGTCAATTTGACATTCTGAGGAAAAATAAGGTGCGCAAATGTGCGCAGATTCTTAAGAACCCTGGCGGACCGGCCAAACGCAAACATTACGCTACAGCGTAACGGTAAAGTAATGGTAAAGTAATGGTAAAGTAATGGTAAAGTAATATGGCATTATAATTGATAAAAGAAACAAAATTAATATGTAAACTGTTGCAATTATAATAAAGCGTTAAAATTTACGTTAAATGGTAATGCCGTCATTGCAACAACTTGCTTTCTCATCGTTAAAAAATAAAAAAAACAAAGTGGCTGTCATTCAAGTCAGGCCCCTGCAGACTGGCAACCCACTTGAAGCCCCGTTAACGGGTTGCCAATATGCAGGGGCTGGACTGCAATGACAGTCACTATGTTGTTTTATTTTTTAACGCTGCAAAAGCCACTTGTTGCAATTACGGCATGGCCATTTAACGTAAATTTCAACGTTTTATTATAATTGCAACAGTTTACATATTGATTTTGTTTCTTTCATCAATTATTATGCCATATTACTTTACCATTACTTTAACATTACGCTGTAGCGTAATGTTTGCGTTCGGCCGGTCCGCCAGGGAATGGAGAGGGAAATATGGTTATTGAACAAACCTTCCCATTCACCTCCTATTTTTAGAATTTTTGTTTTGCACAAATAAATTTTTTTTATAATCAAACCTTCCTCAAGCCATGATGACTCATTGTGCCAAGATGGAGACGCATATGAATTATGATTGGCCGCAAAGGATTTTTATATGAACCTCATAAACGCCGGGTTTTGCCCCCATCGGCGGGGGGCACCGGGAGTTTAAAAATCCAGAACGGATACTCAGAAAAATTTAAAATTACGTATTGGAAATTCTTCTTCTTTAAAAATACTGATATTTTATATCTGAAAACATTTCAGAGAGAGAATTTGCTGAATGTAAACGTTTGCTGGAGTTATTCTTTTGGAATGAAACGAGGAGTAAACTGAAGGAGAACAGGGCGGCTGAAATAACAAGTCGGTAATTGAGAAAGCAACCTTCTCTGAGAGAAGCACCAGAATCAGAAAAACGATGGGGATGAAAGAAGAAAACAAATGAGAATTCTCTGGGGTGTTCAACAGTAGCCGGAAGCGGTTGTATGCACTTCTTTTTCGAGGATTTTGTAAACACTCGATCGAGAAATGGACAACGAGGTGGGCCAACCTAATTGATTGCCTTTTCGAGGGTTGCCAATCATCTCTTGCCTTTTTTCTCCTAGTCTCCTCGAAATCGTTACACACACTGTGCAAACAGAAAGTTTTTCCGAAAACTAAATAGACTGGAAACTGGAATTATGTACCAGTTTCTTTATGGCCTTCGACGTAAATCCCTCGACTCTGAATGTAAACAGGCAGGACTGCATGAATATTTTCTTTTGGATTTGGACGTATGACGCAACCTGATGCAACTGACGCGCTGAGAATCCGCCCCTCAGGCTTTTTGTCACGCTTGACTGAGCACATCCTCCCATCTCGGCCCTGCGGCTCCTCTCATCACGAAACCGTCGAGCGGAATCAATTTTCGGAACAAAAAATTTAATTTGCGGCAATCCAGGTTCCTGTGTAATCCCTATTAAAAATTCCGGCGTTGTAAACTATGTCGTAAGTCCTGCCATATAGAGTTTTAGCGCTTCGGCTTCATAGCCGAAAGGTTGCGAGTTCGATTCTCGCGGCGTGCACTTTTCTATATATATTTGATTTTAATTTTTTATTTATATAAATGTCTATAAATATATTTACCTCCAGTAATCTTACAAGATTATGCAAATAATAATTTTTAATGCCTTTTTTCACGGAAAAATTGACTTTTGAAACCTTCATCATGTTTTTCGCAAACAACTTTATTTTCTATAAATGTTATTAATTTCTTTCATACTTTTCAACAATTTCATTCAAAAAAAGAAGTATTAAGTATAACGAGATTTTTGAAACAGAAAAATTGCATTTTTAATCAGAAATTTCAAACAGAACAGTGATATTTCTTTGACGAGTCAGTGTCCTCCTTGAAAATTCTGATTTGAAAAACAATTCTCCGTTTAAAAAAAAAACTATGAATAGAAATGATTATGAAAGCTTAATAACAATTATAGAAAATAGATTTGTTTTCGAAGAACATGATAAACTGGAGAAGATAAAGTTTTTCCGTAAAATAGAATTGAAAAATTATTATTAGTAAATTTTTTCAAGATTATTGAAGCAAAACCGACAGAGATTTTAGACCAAATTTAAAATTATCGCCTGAGCCCTTTTCGGAAAAAGTCAATTTATGGTTTTCAAAAATTATGGGATGTAGAATTCTTACGTTCCATAGCAGGATAGAGACAATAATTTAAAAATTTCTTTTGAAAAAAAAACTTTTCAATATACCTATTAATTTGTTATTATATTCTGTGTACATCGCTTAAAACTTCATAACTTCAGTCCGGAAATTTTATATCCGACAATTAAGAAATAGAATCAAGTAAAAAATTAATATGAGCTTGATTAAAGAAATATATATTTAAATTATGTTTCCTATCAAACTTTAGAGGATACAAAAATATAAATTTATATTCAAAATTTAAAAAAATTAACTTTGAAGCAACTTTTACTATCAAATTTTCGCTAATTCTGCACCTCACAATTTTTTTTAACGTAACTTGACTTTTTTCGAAAAGGGCTCAGGTGATATCTTTATATTGGTCCTGAAAACTTGCACAATCAACCAGAGAATCCCATATGAATTAAATGTATTTCAGTACCACCGTGGGTTGTAGGAAAATTTTTAATTAATAAAAGAGGAAACAAATTAGAATGATGGACCTTAAATTATTGTTATGATAGATATTCAAAGAACTTATCAAAGAATATTTTTAAATAAATTAAATAATTAACACTTACACATTTCAAAAGTTAACGCACAAAAAGTTAATTTTCTAGAATTATTTAAAAGTCAACTTATTTCGAATTTCCGTTGAATTTAAAAAATTCAACTTTTGAATTTACATGAATTGCATTTAAATTCGCTCACAGTAAAACATTTTTTCTATCTTTTGAATATGAAAAAAATAATAATTTACATTCGTGAAATTTGAATAATTTGAAATAGAAAAAGTAATGAATTAACAATTTTTACTTGAAAGCTTAAAAGAAATAAAGAATTTTAACCTTGCTTTTGAAAATTGTATGATTTCAAATAAAATTCAAAAACTTGAAACCTAAAAATGAAATAAATACAATTTTAAAGCAATTGAAATCTAAACCTAATGGTCAAAAAATTAAATACTGAACAATTAAAATTTTGTCAACTTATGAAATTTCACGCTTACTAAAATAAAAAATTGCAATGCCTAGCCAGAAAAAATTAACAATTTCTATTTCGTAGCAAACCCATTTATTCTATTATTAGAAGCTTGTCGTGCCAAAAATCAGATGTATGAAAAAAATAGTTTTTTCTATGATTTTAAGAATTAAAATAATGTTTCTGATAATATCATATCAAATAAAAAACATTATTTTCAATGAAAAAAATTTAGAAGATAAGAACTTTTTTATTTTAACAATGTTTTTTGTAACTGAATTTTTCAATACTATTGCTTTTGGCCAATTTTTGAAAAATGGTTGAATTTTAATAAGTGATGGCTTCTTTTTTCGAGAATACATTCTCTACAACTCTACTGTTTCCAATGTTAAAAGTTAATTTTTCTATGGCTAAAATCATTAAACAAAATTGAAGAAGAAAGATTTTTTAAAAATATAACTATATTTCAATATTATTTACTTATTTTTAAAATTGGACACCGTAGACCTGTAGGAAACGTTTTTCCTGAGAAAATAAGCCGCGATTTATTAATATTGAACCATGTTTTCAAAATAAGCAAGAAGCGATATTAAGAAAAAATTCAACTACAAAAACTATTGTTAAAATAATTATTTTTCGTACATTTTAAACTATTTTCATAGAAAATAAAGTTTTTTTCTTTCATAATACATTGCTGAAAATATTTTAATTCTTAAAATCATAGAAAACTTTTTGTAACTTTAAATTTATCCATTCGAATTTGAACTTCAATGTTTGATAATGTTCAGTTTTGGATAAAAAAAATTTGTTCCATTTTCTAAGACCAACAATTGGAATTGTATACGCTTTAAATTTTAATTTCGAAGGATTCGCTTTGTAAATGGTAAAATTAAAAAACGTGAACTCAATTTTAAACTTTGAACGCTTGAACTTGAAATTGCACCAGAAAATGTTGTACTCTAAGCAATATCAGTTACATTTCAAAGAATTTAAAATTGAAATGATTCACCTTAAAACGGCTTAAATCTTAAATTTAAAAAATGTTAAAGACTTTCGATTTAAAACTGTGCAATCTTAAATGGAAATTATTGTATAAAACATGCTGCCTATTTAATTGAACCTTTTTTTTAAAGAACAGAATTTTATCCGTTTTTTAGAAATATTTCTTCTGGTCAGAAATTGTTGTCTCTTACTAATTGTAACTCACCTTTGTTTTAATACTTTTTTTAGTATCGCAGTTTTAAAGCTTATAAGAAAAAATTCGAAAAGTACAATTTGTATTCAGATTAATTAACAATGAGACAAGACATCACATGAATAAATATATACATGATAAGTTGTTCTAAGAATAATAATTAACAATGATCAAAAACACTTAAATAAATGTATACATGAAAAAATATTGATGGGTGCACGTAAAAAAATATAATTAAATAATAAGAATTATAAACATGGGTTATAAAATAAAAGTCTATTATACAACATAAAAATACAAATCGAAAATGTACAAAAAATATATTCAGAACTATAAACTATATCGAGGCGTAAAACTCAAATCTTTCCAGGGCAAAATTATTAAGGAGTCTAAAAATTTCTAACTTTCTACAAAGTCAATTTTTATTTAAGACTTTAAATAAATAATGTAATCAATAGAAGGACCTTTTTCCAGGAAAGCTGAAGCATTGGGGTTTTAAATAATTAAAATAGATCAATTTAATTGCAGTACAGTCTACCGGGGTGATTATGTACCATTTCGGGGCAAATATGGATCAACGCTCTATAACTTTACGATTTTTCACGACCATGGATTTTTATTCCCTAACCTTAAAAATATAAACAATTTAAAAATCCGTTAATTTATCAATTTTTAAATATTAGGCTTTAGAATTTTTTGAAATACTAGTTTGTAATTTTGAATTGAAAGTGTTTGAAAGCAAATATATTAAACGATTTTGAATTAAAAACGTTCCAAATGAAATAATTTAAGATGAGGTAAAATTTGGGAAAAGGAGAAATATTTTGAATGTAATGGAACGGAGTTGAACTTATTTCTAAATAAAAGCGTTTAAAATTAAATGCATTGAATTTGACAGAATTTTAAATTGAAAAATTGTAAACCAGACTATCTGAAGATTGAAAAATTTCAGGCTAAAATTTTGGAAAGTGGACAATTTCATTAGATAGGAGTTGAAAGTGTATGATTTTATTTCAAAGCGTTCAAAATTGAACAATATTATTTTGAATTGAAGAATCTCGAAATTGAATGATTTCAGATTAAAATTTCGAAAATAGGACAATTGCGAAACGTTAAAAATGGAATATTTTTCAGATTAGAATTTAAAGTATTGAATTATTTAAAATTTAAGGGAAATGAAATTGTATTCTTTCTAATTAAAAGCATTGAAAATTAAATAATTAAAAATTGAAAACTTTTGAATTTAAATCAACTTTAATCGGAAGGGATTAAAATTTGACAATTCGAAACTGAAAATTAAACTGAATGTTTCATAGTTACAGTTTCTAATATATTGTAGAATTTTAAATTGTTAGCGCATAAAAAATTAGAATTTAATATTAAAAAATTGATTAGACCAATTTTTCTAACATAAGATCAAAAAGTAAATTCGCGGCCATTTTTACTGGTCAAAATCCAAAAAATTTCAATTTTAAGCCTTCATAATTGAATTACTTGTAAACAAAACGTTTAAAATGAAAGAATTTTGAAAAGGAAACATTAAAACTGAAAACAATGAATACAAAACGTTGAAAATTAAACGAATCTAAACTTAATTTAAAGCTGAAAAAATTAATTACCAAGAATTGTGATTTTAAGTCAATTTAAATTATTTAAAAAAATTTAAGTTTCAAATTGTATATTATAATTTTCAAATTTCAACCGATTAAATTTTAGTTGCAAAATTAAAACTTATTAAAGGAAAAAAATAAAAATGTAGTGTTCAACATAAAAATTCATAACTCTAAAATTATAACCATTCATTTTACAAAATCTTCAATTAAAAATCGGAAAAGCTGGAAATATTCAATATGTTGGAACATTTTCAAATATAAAATAATTCAATTTTCAATGCATAGTTTCAAAATCATCTCATATTCTTCGTAATTAAATTTGAGAAATTATTGTCTTAATTTTTCATTGGTATGAATTTGTTCTGGAGTCATTTTTCTCAAAATAGTTAATTACAAATCCTTCAAACTGAAAATTGTGCAATTATCAAGTATATAAATTTGATATTCTATGATTTCGAAGAATTAGAAAAACTAGGAAATTTTATATATTTAAAATTGAAAAAAGTATAATGTTTTAATATAAAATTATTAAATTTAAAGCTGACTAAAATTAAAACCAAACAAGTTAAAATATTTAAATCTAAAATTTAAACATTTTGAACTCAGTTAATATACCGCCAGACTATTCCACTTCACTGGGTATCTCTGTGAAAATTTTGTTTTACTTAGGTGGGCTTAGAATCACTGTGTGAATTTAATGTGATAATATTTGATAATAAGTGATAACCCGTGGCTGTATCCGTCTTTATTGAAAGTACTCGCATATGCCTAGACGTTTGGCCAGGGGAGAGGAAAACTACAGAAAACCACCCATCCGAGTGCTATCGGCGTTCAAAATGGTTTAACATCTCGACTTTTCCAGAATCAAGATTCAACCGTGCCGTCAAATCATGCCGTCGGTAGGATGTACAGTAAAATTTAATTTTAAAAAATCTCTACTGAGTAAGAGCCTTGATCCATAATTACCCCAGATGTCGGTGGTAAAAAAGCGATATCTTTTCGGGTTTTTTTTCTTGGTTTTGCTAGAGGGTAACTTGATTTTAACTTTCTTTGCCCTGTAAAGATTTATGAAAGCACGATAAGAAAGTGGACCTTTGAGCGTACAGTACTGCACAACAAAACATTAAAAAGGGATGGTTCAAGTTACACTGTAAATGGTGAACTGAACTCTTTTAGAGCCTTCCTCTTGAATGTTGCTGGGTTGATTTCCGGCTAGAGTTTCCGGGTCGCCCTGACACATGGCTTTTGCCCACGCCAAGGCTTCTGGACTGGCTGATCTGATAACGTCAACACGACCCAAAGCGAATCTCCTGATTCCTGCGCTCTCGTAAGTTGCAACCAGATGACTATGTAACCTGAACAAATTCCAAGACATTCAAATTAAATCCGAAAACTTTCAATTTTCTTTCGAATTTTTTTAATTACTCTTGTTTCAATTTCTTTCATTCTCCAACTATCGAAAATAACGGGCTACGCGCGCTTATTACACCGTTGTCTAATTATCAGATTAAAACATATGCTTCAATTTAAAGTACTCTAAAATATAATTAATAATCATAAATCAAAATAAATATTAAAATAGACGCATCGGCTTTCATACAATTTTAGTTTTAATTGGCTTTCAGTAATCTATAAATTTCATTTAAATATAAGATTTTATTCTAGCTGCAATTAGAGTATTAAGATGTTCTTAGAAGACATTCTGGATTGCTGAGTCTGACACAAAAATTCTGAAATTTGGATAATTTTGAAAAACAAAAGTCAAGTCTTCGATTCGAAATCTTCAAAACTGTTCAATTTTTAAGATGTTTAAATAAAAATTCTTAAATTTTGAAGATTTTGAAGATCAAAAGGCAAATTTTCAGTTCTAAACCTTCCAAATGGAAGAAATTTTTAATGGAAATTTTCATCTGTAAAATGTAAAATTTGTCTATTTTTTTATTGCAAATTGTCAAAATTGATAACTATCCCATTTAAAGATTTACAATTCAGAATTATATAATATCAAAGAGTTAAAATTGAACACTCATGAATTGTAGAGATGCACGCTTGAAAATTCCGAAATTTTGATGGTCTTGAAGATCAAACGGCAAGCTTACAGTTCTAAATCTTCCAAATAAAAGAAATTTCGAAAGCACATGATCAAAATTACAGAAATTTTCAATTTTAAATTGTGAAAATTAGAAACTCCTCAATTTTAAAGATTTACATTTTGAAGTTCTGCAATTTTGAAGAGTTGAATTCCAAAACTCTTGAATTTTAATAATATGGAATCACAAATAAATCAATTTTTAGATTTATATTTTAAGCGTACGTAATTTGGAACTTTTTTTGGAATAGTTCAATTTTGAAGATTTACAAGTGAAATTCTTCAATTTTATCTATTTGCAATATAAAATTCTTAGATTTGAAATTTTACAATTGAAAACTCTTTAATTTTAAAGATGTATAAAAAATTCTTAAATTTGGAGGATTTCGTTGAGTTTGGAAATCGGAAGTCAAGTTTTCAAATCTGAATCTTCCAAATTGAAGAAATTTCGAATGAAAAGCATCAAAATTACAGAAATTTTGTATTGTCAATAAATTGTAAAAATTTGAAACTCTTTAATGTTAAAGATTTACAGTTTGAAGTTCTGCAACTTTAAGCAGTTAAAATAGAAAATTCATGAATTTTAAAGATATAGAATTACAAATTAATCCATTCTTAGATTTATACTTTGAAAGTATGTAATTTGGAACTTATTAGTTTTTCAAATAGTTCAATTTTTAAGATTCACAATTGAAATTTCTTCAATTCTTACGATTGGCAATGTAAAATTCTCTAAATCTAAAAATATACAATGGAAAATTCTATAATTTCGAAGATGTATGAATACCAATTCCTAAATTTGGAGGATTCCGATTTTTTTGGAAATGAGGAGTCAAGTTTTAAATTCTGGATGTTCCAATTAGAAGAAGATTCAAATGTAAAACATGAAAATTACAAAATTTCTATTTGTAAAACTCAAAAATTGCAAAATTTTTAATTGCTGAATGTTAAAATTAAAAACTCGTTGATTTCAAAGATTTACAATTGAAAGTTCTATAATTTTGAAGAGTTACAATTGAAAACTCTTGAACTTTGAAGATGTTTAGAATAATAAATAATCTTAAATTTGGATGATTTTTGAAATCAAAAGTCATGTTGTCAGTCCTAAATCTTATAAATTGATGACATTTCAAATGTAAATCATCAAAATCACAAATTTTTAATTGTTAAACTTAAAACTTGCATAACTTTCACTTTTAAACCTTCAAAATTAAAAACTACTTGATTTTAAACATTCGTAATTCAAAGTTATAAAATTTCAAGGAGTTATTTCAACTTCAAGATACTTCAAGTTACTTGAGTCAGTAACTAAAAATCTAACAAGTTACTAAATTATGCTAAGGTCAGACAAAAATGATTGTTAAGTCGTTATGTCGATCTAACATGATGAGAATTTGATATTTCCATTCAAACCAAAGAATTTCCATTCAATCGCAACAACTTCAAGTGGAAACAGAATTTTATAAGATGCCAACTTTTTCAGGTACCTGAAATATGTTAATTGAAGAGCCAATTGGATGTAAGCGTCTGGGCTGATTTTGCAAGATTTTACGAATTCCTTGGAGTAATCTTCGAACCAGAGGATGCAAATGTCCAGATCTTCGACCAATCTATACAGGTAAAATAATTATTTTATTCTTGAGATTTTTATTTTTATACAATTTTAAGGCATACATGTATAAATGTAATGTAAAAAAATTATAAATTGACTTGAGAAAAAAACCAGGAGATAAAGTTGTGTTTGGTCAGCCATTGGGTTCACTTTTCTGGTTGTTTGCTCTTAAGATGTTTTTGTTTGGAATTTAGAATTTAAAACGCAGGGCTCGGATAGTGCAACTTTTTCGACTTTTTTCGACTTTTTTTTTTAATGCTACTTATTACGACTTTTTGAAGAAAAATGGGATTGATCGATTTTTTCCGTTTTTGTCAGAAGTTTATTGTACTAAGTTTCAATTTTAATCACAATGAAACTTTTAAAATTGAAATTCAAAACTAGAAAAAGTTGTACCATTTTAATTGAGAACATTAAAAATTGAATAATAATTAAAAACATTCTAAATAATAACTTTTGAAATTGAACAATTTCTAATTGCGTGAATCCGTATTCAAAGTTTAATTTTTTCAAATTGCAAGCCTTAATAGTTGGATATATAAAAGTTGGAAGTCCAATTCAATTTTTTTGGTTGCTTCTTCCAAATATTTTGTTAGATGAAGTATTTAGTTGATTCAACAAAAGAAATTGTTGGGTCAATCAAATATTTTGTTGAATGAACCAAATTTTTTTGATTCAACAAAATTTTCTGGTACATTCAATAAAACATTTCTTTTGGTTCAAGACAATTTTTTCTCTGAGTGTACAAGAATTCAAAATGAATGTTCCTAAAGGTCGAAATTAATATCAATTATGAACTTCTCTCATTTCAAATTAATCCAAGTTAATGAGTTCAACAGTTCAGAAATAAATATTATAAACCTACATTCAGAATCCTTTAAGCTGTATGACTATTGTAAAAATATTGTTTTGCCTCTAAAGTATATTTTGATTGTCCAAAGAATACTGGAAAACTGATGAGAATTACACCGGGAATTCCATTTGAGTTTCGGGCATGGTCCAAAATGGCCATCATTTAAGCGAAAAAAACATTCGCTCGTTTCGAACGTAAAGAGACAGGGTCGCATGACTAACTCAGGTTGGATTTTGACGCATGTCACAACCTGATGCAACTAATGCGCTGAGTGCGGCCCTCATGCGGTTTGTCACGCTTGACTGAGCACAGCCTCTCTTTCGGCCCAGCGGCTCCTCCCATCACGAAACCGCCGCTGCTGAAATTCTAGGAACGACTTGAATGGGAGATATTTAAATGAGATTCCCAGTGTATGTATTATACATTCCTAAACAAATAAAGTTATTATTTCAGTGATTCAGTGTCTCATACGACTTTTTTCATTAGCTTTAGAAATTTAATGTGACTTTTTGTGAACTCTTTTCGAAATTCCATGCGAATATCTTTGTAATTTTATCCGAGCCCAAAAATCGATGGAATATATAAATTGCGTTCAATTTTTTTTAAACTCCTTCGAAAATGTTTTATGCTTTATTTTTCATTTCTATAGGAAACTTACGCATCGAAAGATGTCATTGCATCTCTGATATCGTTTTTACTTTGCTCGGTCAAAAACCACTCCAATTTTTCCGGTGCAGGAAGATGAGAAGGAACTGGATTTTCATCTGGAGGTGGCATAGCATCTACCATATCTGTTAAATCTTCAAAGGCCTTGAAAATCGCTGGGGCTTCTCCTGCTGAATGCTCGTAAGTCAAACCCCACAAACCATCCTGAAATTAAATTTAAAAAAGAATATTTTAGAATGAATTTTTCATTTTGGAATTTTGTTATTTAACATTAAGTTCACAAGAATAATGACTAAATTTAATATTGTTTCATTTGTGACTCCAACAAATTTAAATTGTACATATATTATTAATCTAAGCACTTAAATTCTTATTGATTCAATTTTAAATTCTTATTTAATTAAAAAGTCCTAAAATTGGAATAAGACATGAAGACTTCAAATCAATCACTTCTTTTGCAAATTTTCTTCGCGAAAAATTTCGAGTTGCTGTATTTGGAAAAGCTCTCGCTTCGAAAATATTTGTTTGAAAACTTTCATCTTCAAACTTTTTGAACTTGAATTTTTAATCTGAAATTATTTTAATTCTAAAAACTCTGAAGTTTTAATGAACTTCAAGGGATTTGTACAGGGATTTTACCAGACCTACGCGATTTCGTAGGATATTCAAGGACTTAATGTTTCAAAATTTTCAATATGGATTCCAAAGGATTTGGAACATTTTATTGTAATTTACAAGATTCAAAGAAATTTCAAGAGATTCAATAAACTTTCAGGGAATTTTAAAATGGTATCAAAGATATCAAAGGATTTCAATGATTTCGTGGGATTTTAGGGAGTAAATGAAATGGAATTAAATTTTAAGGAATGTCTACGGATTTCATGGGATTTTGGGTGATCTCAGAGGATTTGGAAGATTCAAACGCTCCTAAAGGAATTTGAAAAAATATTAATAAATTCAGGATATATGGGATTTTAAAAGATTTCTAGGGACTTTACTAGATTGAGGAATTTCAACATTATATTGGAAAGAATTTCGTAAAATTATAGAAAATTTTGAAGGAGATTAGAAATTTGTTGAAGGAAATTCAAATGATTTCAAGGCATTTTTAGCATATCCATATGATCATAAGGAATATCTATATAAGGATATAAAAAAATTGCAGAGTTTTTCAGGGATTTCAGAGGATTTCAACAAATTTCAAAGCATATTTCAAAATATTTCAAGGAATTTCTGAATGTATCAAATATTTTTAGGGATTTCAAGGGGCTTTATCGGACTTTATGGGATTTTATAGCATTTCCTGGGGGATTCAAATGGAATTCAGAGACTTCATCATTTTGTAGTGAATTTTGAAAGATACTACAAATTTCAAGCTTTTTACGGAATTTTGTGGGAATATTAGGGATTTCTCAAGATCTAATAGATTTTATCAATTAGAAGGGATTTTAGCAGAATTTAAGGTTTTTTAAAACATATTTCAGTTGATTCAGGCAGATTTCAATAGTTCTAGGAACTTCAAAGGTTTTTTGGATGTTCTAGAAAAATTTAAGGAATTTCAGAAAAATAAAATATTTCAAGGGGTTTCAAGGGGCTTTATTAGATTTTATAGGATATGTTATACTGGATTTCAGCAATTTAATAATTTTTAAAGAAATCTTGAAAGGTGCATATTATAATTCTTGAAATGTTTTACGGTAGTTAACTCGATTTTCATGGGATTTCTATGGGTTTCACAAGATTTACGGGATTTGATCAATTTCAGGGTATTTCAAATTATTTTAAAATCTTTAGGGTATTTTGAAAGATTTCGAATCAGGAATTAACCGGAAATACAAATTCGAGCCTCGAATCAAATTTAAAGTTTTGGAAAATGTGAATTTTTAGGGTTTCAAGAAAATCAAAAACTTTTCTTCAGATTTTCGGGAAAATTTTGTATGAGTTTTTTATTTTAAAAAATTAATTTAAGAATACAATTTCTAAAGATTTCCAAAACTGTCAAAAAAGAATCCGGAAAATTGTAGGAAAAATACCATTGTTTTAAAAGAAATTTAAGTGGTTTAGAAGTTTTGACAATATGAAAAAATAATTAAAAATAAGAAAAGATTAAAAAAAAAAATTTAACAACATATAGGTTTTTGAAGATTTTGTAAAAAAAATTCTAAGTTTCTTCTGAGAATTTGGAAAGGTTTCAATAAAACAACACAATTTTCTTAAGCTTCCTGACCAAATTATAGATTATTTTCTATTTGCAAATATACTATTTTACAGAAAATTTCCGAAATTTTTAAAAATTGTCATAAAAATTTTGAAAATTTCAAGGTGTTTTTTTATTTTCAAATATTTTTGGTTGACAACGCAATTGTTTGGTTAAACATTAATTTTATTTTTTTAGGATTCAACTATTTTGTCAAAAATTCGTCATTTCAGTTTGAATTTAACTGCAGTTCCTTAAAAATGCTTTTTTGGTTTAAAAATGCGTTTTTTGTTTGAAAATTCATTTTTTAAACTAAAAATTTCACTATTCTATTTTTGGTTAAAAATTTATCTTTTTTAGTTAAAAATCTATCTTTATGGTAGAAAATGCTATTACTTGGCAATTATCTAGCATAAATATAGGAACTTGCAAAATTCGATTTTTTACTTATGCGGTTATTTTGGGACTCTTTAAAACATACTTATGGGAGTGATATTTTAAAAGTAATTATTAAATAGAATTCTATAGCCAACTGTGAACAGAAATGTTGGGTTTGAACTCGGTTAATAATGACGATTCTATAAATAGAATTTACAAACGCATCTTTTTTTCTAATGGGAAATACGTATTAAACTTCATGGGGCTTGTGAAACCTCTAAATATCATTTTTATAAAAAAATGCATTTATTTTGTCGTGGATTCCAACAAATTTGGGGCAATATGTGTGAACATTCGGAAAAAAAATTTCATTGCATTTTTGGACCACCCTAGAGCCTAGAAGACACTTTGGCTGAGATACAGGGTGAAGTCGGCTAGGGTAGGGGTTAAGTCGGCTAGGGTAGGGGTTAAGTCGGCTAGGGTAGGGGGTTAAGTCGGCTAGGTTGCAGAGTAAAGTCATCTATGGTACGGGGTAAAGTTGGCTAGGATACTGGATAAGGTTGGTTAAGGTACGGGTTCAAGTCAGTTAGGGTAGGGGGTGAAGTCATGTAGGGTACGGAATACAGTCATCTGGGGTACGGGGTAAAGTCGGCTAGGGTACAGGGCAAAGTTGGCTAGTATAGGCACGGGGTAAAGTTATGTAGGGCACAGGGTAAAGTCGGTTAGGCTACTGGATAAGGTTCGCTAAGGTAGTTGTAAAAGTCGGCTATGTTACAGGGTAAAGTCAACTACAATATTTTGCTACTATCTTTGAAATTCCTGCCACTATTGGCACTATTTCAGATATTTGTAGTGAGTCGAACCCCCGTAATTATTAAACTGTAAATTTTAGTTTCCAAATTTGAATATACAGAACAAAATTTTTATTAATTTGTTTCTTTAAAGAAAACCTTGTTAATTTAATAAGTATACGGCTTCTGCGAAAACGAAAATTGTCTTGATTTAGCAGATAAGCGATAATTCTTTACACCGTGACATTAAACTCTGTTGAAAGAGGTAATGGCTTTGGATTTTCTTTTCCCGCGATACTACGGAAGAGAATTGTTTATGCATCGTGTCAACGATCCTTGTGGATTCGCACAGAGTTTTGCGACGATTAGCGATACTTTACTACTTTCTCCGCGCTTTGCCATTGGGCAAGCGCTTCTATCGGTGTCAGGGACTTACGTATGGGTACATACAAAGAGAGCGCATTTACGAAATTACGAGAGGAATCGGGATTTCGCTAGAATCTTCTTGCAGATTCTTCGTCATAACGAGCCACTTAACGATCACTAAGCTTGATCCATTACCAACTTGTACGCTCCTTCTACTCCAACTTTTACACCACCAACATATTTTCAAACTAATTCAATTTCAAAGCTTCCAGTTCAAAGTAGATATACTGAAAAACAACAATAATCAGGATACCTAGCAGACACGGAATCCGGGAAAAACTAGACAATTTTATTTAATCCGGAAACCCCGGGAGATTGATTTAAAATCGAAATTTTTTTTCTTCTATCGCAAGTTCTACTTTTTTGCAACACCCACCTCAAAAGTGAGGACTTTGCACACCGACAAAATACAAATATTTTTGAAAATTCTTTTTAAAAAATTATATGCGAATTTGACTGAAAATCACAGCATAAGAGTTCGGAAATTTGGTGGAAAAGTGCAAAAAAGGTCTGAATATTTTTCTCGGATGATTGTTGCAAGAAATAGCGTTTAATATACGTGCGCGCAGGCGTTTGCTACTCGCGTGATTGCAGAATTTGCCTTCAGCTCGTGCGCTAACATCCGACTCGTGCTTCCAGCCTCCGGCTCATGCTGCAAGTTTCACACTCGCTGGCAATCGCCTATTTTGCGCACTTGTATCATGATTAGCTATTGTTATACTCTACCTTCTTTTCACTGTTTAGTCGAGAATCAGGGAAAGGAAAATCAGTTTTCTTCACGTTCATTAAACTTTTTCGATTATTGCTTAACTTTTTTATATGTTCATTATAAGCGAGTTGAAAATTTTCCCTTAAATTTTCTAGAAAAAAACCAGGATGACGGAATTTTGTCAATTACTTGAGAAGGTATCGCAAAAATAGTGCAAACTTCATGGTTATGTTACATGTTAGGGAATTCCAGAAAGTCAGGGAATGTCAGAGAAAACTTGACAGAGTCAGAGAAAATTTTATAAACTGCAGTTAAATTTCATTCTATCATTTTGTTGAAAATTCGACAATTTTGTTAAAAAGTCATTAATGACTTTTTCGTATTTCTTGATTGAAAATCATCCATTTTTGTAGACATTGCATCCTTTTTGTTTAAAAATCGCCTTCTTTTAGTCAAAAATTATATATTTTGTTGAAAATTTGTCTTTTTTGGGTTGAAGATTCAATTATTTTAGGAGAAAATTCACATTTTTGGGTTGAAAATTCAACTTTTTTGTTAAAAATTAGGCTGTGTCTAGTCGTCCCGAAAAAATAAGAGAGTTGAAAAAGAGGATGAACTAAGGATATGAAAAATATTGGACTAGTCATCTCGAATTTCGGGAGGACAATACACTTAATGAAAATGCGTATTTTTGGGTTTGAAAACTTAACTTTTTGCAGTAAATTCGTGAAAATTCGCTTGAAAATCCAACAATTTTTTATGAGATTTTTTTCATTGATTAATAAATCTTTCTTGGTTGAAAATTGAACACTTTGTTCTTAAATTCCTCTTTTTGGATTTGAAATTATGTTCTGTTTTGATTGAGAATTCAACTACTTTGTTGATAATTCGTATTTTTTGGTTTGATTCAACTCTTTTTGTTTCAAATTTTGTCTTATTTTATTAAAAAGTCTTTTTTTCTTCATTGAAAATTATATGTTACAGCCAAAAAATGCAAACAAACATCTTGCGTCTGTGATTGAGGAAAAGTTTGGCACGTGTAAATCAATAATTGTATTTTTACCGACATAAATTTGGTATATTTATATTACCACTTCCATACGTTGGTTTGGGTCAAATTACAAAACGACATTTTTAAATTGGTCGAGGGTGGGGGATGACCAGGAAAATCCGGAAATTTCAATTTTTTTCAAAACTGTATTCCCATTCGGTGACTTAAATCCGATATTGGGATTTTGGGAAAAATTGTCGGATTCAAAAGAATTTAAATATATGGTTTTTCATTTTTATGGGGCAACAGTATGTTTCTGAAGATCCATTAAGTTTTTTCTTGAAATTTTCTGTGGTGCCAAATATTTTCTCTAATTTATATAAAAATGAAATCATTTTTTACTATTATTTATTACTTTTTAGGGTTTCGTAGCACCGGGCAGAATCCCTTATAGTTTCTGTCGGGTGTCCGTCTGTCCATCCGTCTGTTAGTCGTACTTTTTTTCAAAGAGGGGAAGTTAGCGGAAATGAGGTGAGTAAAAGTAGAGGAAATGAGAAGAAACGAGAAGAGGGCATGTGGGCCGAAATGATAGGATGACAAGTGGGGGAAGTGAGGGGAGGGTGAGTAGGAGAAGTATGGGGAGGAGAAGTAGGTAAAGTAAGGAAAATGATTAAAAATGGGGATGAGTAGGGGAGGGAAAGTGATGGTTAGGGAAGGGAAGTAGGGGAAGGGGAGTGTTAGCTGAGAAAGCGTGGAGAGGGAGAAGTAGTGGAGGAAGAAGTTGGCGAAGGGTGAAGTGAGGGGGGAAGTTGGGATATGTAGGGTGAGTGGGGGTGGGGAAATATGAAAGAGGAAGGTTTGAAGAACTTAATTAACGTCTCAATAGGTTACAAAACACTTTTTTGTTGACGCGCGGGGTCAAATTTGGCTAATTTTTAATACTTACTTTTCCAAGGATGGCATGAAATGTTTTATCGAACCAGCGATTGGCTCCAAGATGCCTGGATCCGCCGCCATGAATAGCGTGATGTAAAACATTTGCATAATCCCGATCGCCAATCCATTTGTCACTTTTTTGATAAGGATTGTTAAACGTTCCTGGGAGCACATCATCGTCGATACAAACGACACAGAGACATCTTTCCAGTAGCTCGATATTGTGACGATTACGCTCATCTGCAATTTTATAAATTAAACAGAATTAATGTTTATGATTTGAAAGTTTGAAGAAATTAATAAATTATTTATCTTGATATATTTCAGAGTTTATGTTCATAGTTTGATATTAAGAAGATTCAAAATAAGCTCCTGAATTCGGAAGATTATGACTTCGATCATCGGTCAGTTAAAAAAAAAAATTAATTTCGCAGCATTGAAAGCATTCCTATTTAAATTTTCCAAACAGAAAGGATTAGGACTTCCATTTTCCAAATTCGAATGGTTCAAATTTTGATTGATATGTGTCTTAAAATTCTGTCTCTACAAAAACGGTTTGGATAATTTTCAGGGTGTCTACCTGACCGGGAAAACGGGAAAACCGCGAAATGATCGGGAATTTTATTCAGTGAACGGGATTTTCTTTTGAATGTGAACCCTGATGTAATATTCTTGTTGGTAATTGAAACTTTGTCTTTTTGGGTTGAAAATTAAACTATTTTCGTAGAAAGGTAACTTTCAGTTAAAAATTCATATTCTAGCGTTGTAAATGAAACTTGAACTTTTGTTGGTTGAAAAATCATATTTTTTTTAATTAGTCGTTTTGGCTTAAAAATTCATCTGTTTTAGTAGAAATTGCATCTTTTTCGGATAAAAATGGATTGAAAATTAATCTTCTTTGGTTGCGGTGTCAACTATTTAGTTGAGAATTCGTCTTTTTTATCGAATTCAACTGATTTTTATTCAAATTAAAATCTTTTTTGGTTGAAACATTACATTATTTGTTGAAAATTCATCTCTTTGGTTGAAATTTTAACTATTTGGTCAAAAATTAATCTTTTTCAATTGGAAATTTAACTACTTATGTAAAAATTGAACTACTTTGATTAAAATTTATTTTCATGTTTAAAGGTTTATCTCTTCGGTTGAAAATGAAACTATTTTGTTTAAAATGTTACTTTTTGGTTGGAAATGAACTTTTTTGTTAAAAGTTCATAGTCTCGGGTTGAACATTTAACTTTTTTGCATTAAATTCTACCATACTTTGAAAATTATACTATTTTGTTGTAAATTTATTCTTGTTTTGTTGAAAATCAATTTGTTTACTGGCAATTTAACTTTTCCATTTTGTTGTTGAAAATTGATTCTTTTCACTTGAAAATTCAAATATTTCATTGAAAATTCGTCTGCTTTAGTAGAAAATTCGACGTTTTGATTTAAAAACTCATCTTTTCTGGTAGAAATTTCATATTTTTCTATTGAAATATCAACTGTTACATTTTTGTTGAAAATTAATTTAAAAATTCAACAAATTGGTAAAAATTGAACTATTTTTCTGAAAATTTAGTCATTTTGTTGAAAATTCAACTCTTTCGTCGAATATTGAACTAGTTTGTTGAATATTGTTTTTTGTTTTGGAAATATCAACCGTTACATTTTGCGTTGAGAATCCATATTTTTGTTAAATATCAACTTTTGCGGTGGAAAGCTCTATTATCTTCTAAAAAATGCATCTTTTACGCTGAAAAATTGGACTATTTGATTGAAAATGTAACTCTTTCTTGTTAAAGTTTGATCCTTTGTTATTAGTAATTCGACTATTCGGTCGAAAATTCAACTATTTTTTTGAAAATTCGTTTATTTGGACAGAAAGTTCGTCCTTTTGGATTGCAAATATTTCTTTTTTTTCATCGAAAATTCAACTGTCTTCTAAAGAATGCAATTATTTGCTTGAAAACTCAACTGTTTTTTATTCAAGTTCAATCTTTTTATATTAATAATTCGACCATTTGGTTGAAAATTTGCCTTTTTTGTTTGAATTCAACTTCTTTTTATATTTAAAAACCAAAATCTTTTTCCGGCGGAAATATCTCCTATTGCATTACTCTTTTTGTTGAAAATTTAACTTTTAGATATGAGAATTCAACTATTTGGTTGAAAATGCAACTGTTTTTGGTTGAAGTTTAATCTTTTTTGATTAAAATTCTACCATTTGGTTGAAAATTCATCTTTGCAGGCTGAAAATTCAACCACTTTGTTAAAAGTTTAACTATTTTGTTGAAAATTGGTCTATTTTGTTTCAAAATTCAACCATGTGGTTGTATATACAAGTACTTGGTTAAAAATCCATCTATTTTGTTAAAAATGTATTTAGTTTGTTGAAAATTCAAGTTATTGGTTTAAAAAGTCATCTTTGTGGGTCCAAAATTCAACTATTTTGTTGAACAAATCGCTAATTTTTTCAATTTGTTTATACTCTAGTTTTTAAAAAAAAGATGGAAAGTCTCAAATTAATAATCTCCTGGATAAAAATTAATCTAAAAATAGTATAAATTAATTATCTACTATTATAAAAATAGTACTGCAAAAAATTATCACTCTCGACTACAAAATAAAAACGTCTGATCGATCGTCTTTAAGCGAAAAACTCCAGGTCGACACTTTTCTCGAAAAGAATTTTAAATCTTTTAAAGGACTTTCTTAAAGAATTTATCCTTATATGGATGCGCTTTAAACGGTGACAACCCCGACCGCAAGTCGTCGTTAAATCGTTATTGCATCACTTATTCGATATAGAGGCACAGGTTGTAGGGCCTCGTTGAGTAAGGTTGGTTTAGGGTTTAGGGAGCTAATGGGGATATCGCGAATATTGGTGTGAAGAGGATCACCCGATAATAATTATGGCTGAGGGCGACGAGACAATCCTTAATATTTAATTGAAAATTGAAACTCATATCGATTTTTTCATAAGGAGGAACATTCAGAAGACAATTCATTTTATTGCGTTGCAAAAATCCAATCCTAAATTAATTAAAATTGAAATTCAATTTTTGTTGAATAAATAAAGTATTATTATGTGTGTGGCACCCTTTTATTTTTGCAGTTTTTTTTCATTAAAAAGACATTTAACGCTGAAAATATTTTCCTTTATTGATATATACTTTAATATACTTTTATAAATATACTTTTGCTAAGTTCTGAGAAGAAAAATGTTATTATTTTTCACAGGGCGTGAAACAATTTAGGTATTTAAAATGAAATAGGGGTTTTTGATTAGATAGAAATAGGGTGGCTCTGAGGTAAAGTTAGGGAATTTTATTGGTCAGGAAAAGTCAGGGATAAAAAAAAATCTTGCAAAAGTCAGGGAATTTCTATGAACTTTAAATAACTGTCGATGATAATTAGTTTAAAATTGGAAATTTTTTATTTGGAATTGTTTCATTCCGTTTATAAAAGATTCTATGTAAAAATATTAAAAGATCAGGGTACAGGATCAGGAAAAAATAAAGGGAACTTTGAAAATGAACATTTGTGGCAACCCTGATATAATATTCTTGTCAATAGTTTATTTTCGTTGTATTTCTATCTATTTTTTTGCAGTTGCTTCTTCGTGACAATTAAATTTTTAGTTGAGAATTGTATTATTTGGTTGAAAAATCAACAATTTTCTTAAAAAGTCTTCCTTTGTGGTTGAGAATTCAACTGTTTTGATAGAAATTATATTATTTGGTTGAAAATTGATCTTTTTTGGTTGAGGATTTAACTTCTGCTGATTTTTTTTTTCGGTTGAAATCACTTGTTTTTGATTTAAAATAAATATCTGTTTTAGTTGAAGTATCTTCTATTACATTATTCGTTGAGAATTCATCCTTATTTTTCAGCGTAATATTGAATTAATTGGTTGAAGGTTGAACCACTTTATTAAAAAATAATTTTTTGTTGAAGATTCATCCTTCCACTTGAAAATTTATCTTTTTTGCTTAAATTTTTTTTTCTAAAATTAAATCTCTAGATTGAAAATGTAACTTTTCCACTTTCGGCCCAGAAGTTACCTTTTTTAGATGAAAATTCGTCTTTTTTGGTATAAATCTAATTTTCCTGGTTTGCGTTTCCCTCTTTTTTAGTTAAAAATGCAACTGTTTACTTAAAAAGTAACTTTCTGTTTGAAAATTCAATTGTTTTACAGAAAAGTCGTTTTTTAACTTGAAAGTATAACTTTTCGTTTTTTGTGGAAAATTGATCTCTCTTTGGATGAAAAATCAACTACTTGCTTGAAAATTCACGTTTTTCGTTGAAAATTACATTGGTTTGTTGAAAATTTAACTCTTTGGTTGAGAATTCAACTATTTTCTTTTAAATTCATTTTTTTTTTGGTAAAAGTTTAATCTTTTTTATTTGAAAATTCGACTATTTGGTTGACAATTCAATTATTTAGTTGAAAAGTTATCTTTTTTGGTCGGAAATTCATCTATTTTGTAGAATATTGGTCTATTTGTACAGAAAATTCGTCCTTTTTTATTAAATATTCAACTTTTTTTGTACAAAATTAAACGATTAAAAAAAATTCAAATATTTGGTTAAATTCTACTCTTTTGTGTTTGAAAATTCGACCTTTTGATTAAAAATTTATCATTATATGTTGAACAACAATTTGGTTTAAAATTCTACTATTCGGTTCAAAATTCAAATATTTTGTCAATAATTCAACTTTTTTGTTAAAAATTTGTCTTTTCGGATTCAAAATTCATCTGTTCTAGTTGAATATTCACAATTTTAATGGAAAATTTATCTCTTTGGTTAAAGGTTAAATTAGAGTGTTGAAAATTGATCTTTTCAAATTGAAAATTGTATCACTTGGGTAAAAATTGAACTACTTTGTTTGATTTTCTTCTTAAAGGCTCATCTCTTTGCTTAGAAATTCAACTGTTTTGTTAAAAATTCTTTTTTTCTTTGTTTAGAATTAATTTTTTGAACTGAAAATGTAACTGTTCGTTTTTCTGGTTAAAAACATACCTTTTTAGTTGAAAATTTGTATTTTTTGGTTGAAAAAACGAGTATTTTGTTAAAAAATCTTCTTTTTTGGTCGGAAATTCAACTGTTTTGTTAAGCATTCTATTTGGATAGATGATACACCTATTTGGAATGAAAATTCATCTTTTTTGTTTAAAATTAAACTGTCTTTTAAAAAATTCAATAAGTTTGCTGAAGTTCAATCTTTTTTGTTTGAAAATTCGACCGTTTGGTTAAAAATTCATCTTTAGGGGTTGACAATTCAACAATTTGGTTAAAAAATCCACTATTTGGTTAAAAATTTAATTATTTTGGTCGAAAATTCAATTTTTTCGTTAAAAATTCATCCTTTTGAATTGAAAATTCACTTTTATTGTAGAAAAGCAATCTTTTTTCGTTAAAATAAATAAATTGGAAATTTGGTTGTTTTATTCTGTTTATAAAAGATTGTATGTTATACATGTTAGAAGATCAAAATAAAAGGTTTTGCATATTAATGGTCCGCGAAAAAGAAAAATTGGTCCGACACAGTCGCTGATCAATCTCTCTAGCAATCACCCCAGATGAAGAGCTTCACAAATTTATCATGTGTCATAGATCACACAAAAATACGCAAGTTGACTGATAATCCCATAGTAAGATCCATACTCTGTACTCACTTTTTAACAATTCTTCTCTGGCTTTTGCCCACACAGGTCTCTTGGAAGTTGTAAGGATTCCAACTGGTGGTGTTCTAGGATCTGGTTTCTCTTCCATGATTTTCAAAATTTGCTGAATTAATTCTCCTTCTGTGATTCGACCTCTATCTGATGCCCTGACTGGTACGCTGTAAAACTTTTTGCGGAAGGTTAGTAAAAATTAATTTCGTACAGAATACTGGAATTTAGTTATTTAGTTTAGAAACATTATTGAAGTTGGAATTGGAATGATTATTTTCTTTTCCCTGCCTTTCATTTTTCTTTTGAAATTCCCTTTTTCCTCCTATTTTCAAAAAAAGCACCCTTTTTTATTTAAATATACTGCTTAACTACATTTGAAAATATAATATTTGAATTACGCGGGAAATCACTTTAACTTCTTTGAATTCAAATTTAAAATATGATTAATTTATTTGATGATAATAATAATAATAATAATAATAGAGTGCATCTATATAATATGTATTGAAAAACTCTAATTAATTACTTATACATAAAGTACAAAATAAGAGTAAAACCAGAGCAGAGTTGATATTCATAACCGAGAATAAACCGGGACAAACCGGGAATTCTGTGAGTCAAATTTAGTAGATATCGTGAAAATTTGAAAATGTTTATTCAATCTATTTTAAACTGAACTATTTAGGAATTGATTAAAACTTTAAATCTAAAATATTTTTTCACAAAACACAAAATATTCTTGACTATTTTCTTTAATGGCAAAAATCACAACAAAATTATTTGAAAATATAAAATTTCTTTTAAAACGATTTTTTTTCTTTTCTACATGTAAATATAATTGTTTATTTTTCCCCCTTTTTCTTAAAAAATTACCCTATTTTCCCCTTTTTTGAGCTTTCTTTGCGCTGTGATTCCTGGAATTATTTAAAAAATCTTTTAAAAGAATTTAAAAAAATGTAATCCCAGTTGCAGATTTTATATCAAAAAAGTTACCTGATTATGATGAGCTAGAATGATATGATCCCCGGAAGTGGCTCTGTCGAAAATTACTTGCTCATCTGCATTTACCCCAGGTCTGCGATAAATTCTAAACATTTGATAGTGCTGAGCCATGCATAGTGATTGCCACGATTTTCCATCCTTTGACTTGACTTGCTCAACCTCGAGTTCGGATCTGCAAATAATAAAAAAATCGAAATTAGAAAATTGTTGATGTATAAATTCATTTAAATTAAATTTTAACTGGCTTTGAATATCATGAATAATTTCAACACTGCCCATCATGTAAAAACAAAATTAGTATTTACAAATAACATTTAAAAATTTTTCAGAATATAAGGTCATGAGTTTATTTATTTATTTATAAAATAAGCATATAAAAAATATTGGGATGAGAAGCACAACCACAAAAAAATGGTTTGTTGACTAAAAGTCCTCAAGCATCTGATGGATATAATACAATTGACAACCAATTACCAAATATTTACTCATTCTATTGATATAAACATTTTAATAAACAAATAGTAATTTTTCCCACTTTTTTCGTAGATATATTTTGTTTTTCTCATCAAACCAGTTCGAAATGTGTTTTGAACATATTATTAATCATACAAATTTATAAATATTGAATATTTATTATTGTTAATAATAAAAATTGTAAGCGAGTTCCAAATTATTAGAAAATTATTGAAAACATATTCATTTTTACATTCATTATACATTTCAACTTTGGTTTTCTCATAAAACCAAGTATGAATATGTTTTACAGTGATTACTACAGAAAATTTTAAACATTGAATCCTCCTAATTTTTAATAACATCAATTATGAAAAAATTCAAAAACTAATCACATTCATTAAAAAAAAAATCATTCAATTATTTTGTCTACCAAATGGGGTCGTGCATAAATTACGTAACACAATTTTCCGACAATTTTGACCCCCCCCCCCCCCTCTATGTAACGTTTTTTCCGACTTTTCCCTCTAGTTTTTCAACATTATGTAACATTAGGCTAGACCCTCCCTACCCCCAAAAAGTGTTACGTAATTTATGCACGACCCCTATCGTAATCTATACACCTCAATAGTAATTTTACATTAAAATGAAATGTATCGAATTTAGGAATCATTATAAAGTAAATTTAACAAATTAATTAATTTATATTGAAGATATATTATTGTCAATATGTATTAATTTATAAATAAATACTGAAAGTGAATAGTCTTGGAAATTGTTCATAACACAGCCACACAAAAAAATCTTTTTTCGGGTCTGGAGGTCAGACCATATTTACTAAATGTTTTTGGGGTCGCTGAATCCGAATCCGGTGTCCAAAAAAACCCCAGCACGTCAGGGTTTTGACAGAAAAACCTCATAATTTTTTTTCGAATCCGAGGGTCAGACCATGTTTATTATATGTTTTTGGTGTCGCTGAAAAAATCGTCTCTTTTTCACGTCCCTGACGTGCTGGAGTTTTTTACACTACGGATTCCGATTCAGCGACCCCAAAAACATATAATAAACATGGTCTGACCCCCGGACACGAGGAAAAAAGTTTTATGAGTTTTTTTGAGGTTGTCAAAACCCTGACTTGCTGGGATTTCTTGGACCTTGGATTCGGATTCAGCGACCCCGAAACATATAATAAACATGGTCTGACCCTCGGACTCGAAAAAAAATTTTTTATGATGGTTTTTGAGGTTATGTCAGAACCCTGACGAGCTGGGGGTTTTTGGACCTCGGATTTGGATTCAACGACCCCAAAAACATATAGTAAACGTGGTCTGACCTCCAGACCCGGAAAAAGATTTTTTGTGTGTGGCTGTGTAATTTATATTTGCTGTTACCAATAAGAAGGAATTAACGTTTAAAATCTGCTGTGATTATTAATCACTTTAGGACATATTCCAAATTGGTTCTATGACGAAAACAGTATTGAAATATACAAAAAATTTATAAATTAATATGTATTATAATGTTAATAGTAACAATTAAGAGTAATTGACACATTTTCTAAACAGAATATTACTATTGGATTGTCTGAAATATTTTTAGTAGAAAAATTAATTTAAATAAACGTGTACTTAATAATTTGTTAATAACAATAACAACTAAGAGTCAATGGTACATTTTCTTAAAAGAATATATATTCCGTTGCCTGAAATATTTTTTAGCAGGAAAAAGATTTTTTTCCGTGTGAAAGTGACTAATTTTGAAATTTGCTTCTAATTTTTATTATTACTAATAATAAATGGTTAATATTTTCAAATGTGTGTGATTATTGATGAATAAGAAATATATTTTGAACTCTTTTGATGAGAATAAACATATACCTTTGAAAAAGATACAAAAATTTACTATTTGTTTATCAAAATGTTTATAACCATAGTAATTGTTAATATTTGGTAATAATGTGTTACGAGTATCATTTTCATAAGTGCTTTCAGTTAACAAACTATTTTTTTCTGCCCTTGAGCTCCTCATCCAAGTATTTTTTATATAAATTGTTTATAACAATCAGCTTCGATCTTAAACTGATTATTCATGTTCCTTAAGTTTACTTGTATTTATTAACCTTTATTCAAGTCTTTTTTCGACAATGAAAAATTATATTCTCAAAAATTCTCTTATACTTTTGCTCTCCCCTTCCCCAACTTCTTCCTACTCTACTTCCCCCTCTCCGCGCTTCCCTAGATAATACTCCCCTTCATCGAAATTCCCTCCCCAGCCCTCACAATCCCTCCCCTACTAACCCTCATTTTTAATAATTTCCCCTACTTCCTCTCACTTATACTTACTTCACCTACTTCCCCTCCCCTCACTTCCTCTCATTTTCCTAATACACCTCTTCTTATTTCTACTTATTTCCCCTACTTTACCTAATTCACATACTTCCTCTCCCATAATTTCCCCTCAATTCCCCTACTCCTACTCATTTCCCCTCATTTGCACTACTTCCCCTCCCCTAATTTCCCATACTTCCCCTCCATTAACTTCCCTCGTTTCTCATCATTCTCCTCCTCTAATTTCTCCTAGCTTCCCCTACTCATACTCGTCCTTATTTTCCCTCATTAACACTAATCTCCCTCCGCTCACTTCCCATTCTTATTACCATCGTTCCCTCTCACTCCTCTCGCTTCCCCTACTTCCCCTCTCCTTACTTTCCCTGCATTTTTTCCACTTTTGTCAAAATAATTTAATGAAAGAATGTCTTTAAGGAAGTCGTATGCAAAAAAAACTTTCTATCAATTATTGGATATCTTTTAGAAGTCCCTTTTCAACTATTTGTTTTTACTTTATGTAAATGTCGCTGAATGGCCTGGGAAAGACTTCATTAAAAATTTTGAATAATTGCGAACAAGAAGTAATTGGGTGACCCCGATTCAGCATAGAAAATCAATATTTCCATTTTCTTTGTCTCTACACGAAAACTGGGATGAAGACTGTTATCATGAACCATTCGAAATCGCTAAATCATGTAGCATCTCAGAAAGAGGCTCTTCTCGTGATTTGAGAATACCGGAAACCGAGGGCTTTGAGTCTAGAGAACCGGTGCCTTTATGCTGGCTTTCTATGGATCCTACAACCCGGATTTCCTTCTCGTCAAGGCGCCGGGTTACAAATTGATTTCAATGCGGCTTCTTTTTGTCCTCCTTACACTAAATCCAATAATAAGTCCCTTTAAATCGAGACTTCCTCGCTTAGGTAGTACGATGGCAATTTTCTATTAAATGAATAAAATCGTGGTAAAATACTAAGAAATTAAAAAAGAAGTTTTAGAAATTTATCAAAAAATTCATTTTTTTTAGTTTGATATCAGCTTTATTTCATTCCGAATTAATCAACAGTTAACTTTTAGAAGTTAAATTGCACCTTCTTTTAACTGATGGGATTCCAACTTCCATTTTTCAAATTTGACGGGGAGCCGTTGAAAAACTACGTCACACTATTTTGAAAAGTTTTTCCACCACTCTCCTTCTTTGTCACAGATTATCACACAAAGCTTGATACCCCCAGGGTGACAATATAAATATAGACCCCCTCCAAATTTTAATTCAATTTTTTTTTTTATTTCATTGCATAAACGCTTAAAATAAAACACAAAATATACAAATATAATGAATAGACTTCAAAGCCCAAAATGTCCTCAAAAGAGGGGAAATAGGGTAATTTTTTAAGAAAATAGGGAAATAGTAGGGGAAAAAATGCTTTTGAACAAAATTAATTTATAAGTACCATACTTAGATTAATTTGGAACGCTTAAGATTTCACGTTGAAATATATTGCATTTTCTACAAAATAGTTGAATTTTCAATGAAAAAAGATAATTTTTCAACCAAACAGTTGAATTTTCAATAAACAGATAAAGTAATTTTAGATCAAACAATTGTATTTATAACCAAATAGTTGAACTTTCAAGCACAAGAAAGGAATTTTTATCAGAATAGTCACATTACTATCCAAAAAGACGAATTTTCTAGAAAAGAGTTGAATTTATGAAAAAGACTACTTTAAAAAAAATCGTTGAATTTTCCACCAACTAGTTTAATTAAAAAAAATATGATAAACTATCGACCAGACAGTTGCATTTGCAATCAAATTGTTGAACTTTTGCGCGAAAGGGACGTATTTTCAACAAAATAGTTGAAGTTTTAACTGAATAGTTGAATTTTCAATCTACAAAGATGAATTTTCAACTGATTGATAGCATTCTAAAATAAGAAACTTCAAACTTCAACTAAGAACAGTTCTATTTTTAACCAAATAATAGAATTTTTAAGCCAAGAAGACGAATTTTGTTGAAGACAATTGAATTTTTATACCAAAAGGACGAATTTTCTGTCGAACATATGAATTTTCAACAAAACAGTTAAATTTTCGATCGAAAAGATGATTTTTTAACAAAATAGTTGAACTTTTAACAGAATAAATAAATTTTTGACAAAATAGTTGAATTTTCAACGACAACAATTAAATTTCTAACAAAACAATTGAATTATCAACTAAAATGAAAAAAAAAGTTCAACTTTCAATCAAGTAGTTGAGTTTTCATTCGAAAAAGGTCAAATCTTAGCAAAAATATAATAGTTGATAACCAAGAACAGATTTCAATCCTAAATAAAAAACTGTCGAATTTAACAAAAAAATGAATGCTGAACGAAAAATGTAATAGTTGATACTTCAACCAAAAAAGATTTCAATTTTAGATAAGGAAAAGTTAGATTCAACCAAAAAGACGATTTTTTAACCAAATAATTGAATTTTTAAGCCAAGAAGACGAATTTTTTTATAAGACAATTGAATTTTTAAACCAAAAGGACGAATTTTCTGTCATAAATATGAATTTTCAACAAAACAGTTAAATTTTCGATCAAAAAGATGATTTTTTAACAAAATAGTTAAACTTTTAACAGAATAAATAAATTTTCAACAAAATAGTTGAATTTTCAACTAAAACAATTAAACTTCGAACGAAACAATTTAATTATCAACTAAAATGACAGAACAGATTAACTTTCAACCAAGTAGTTGAATTTTCCATTAAAAGAGGTAAAATCTCAGCAAAAAAATATAATAGTTGATAACCAAGAACAGATTATAATCTTAAATAAAAAGCAGTCGGATTTAACAAAAAAAATTATTTCTGAACAAAAAATGTAATAGTTGATACTTCAACCAAAAAATATTTCAATTTTAAATAAGAAGCAGTTGAATTCATCCAAAAAGACGAATTTTAAACCAAATAGTTGAATTCTTAACCAAAACAGATCAATTTTTAACCAAGCAGTTGCATTTTCAATAAAACAAATAAATAAAATGTTCACCAAAGGAGACTAATTCTTTCTACAAAACAGTCAAATTTACAGTATGAAAATACGAATTTTCAAGAACAAAATTAATTTTTAACCGATTAGTTGAATTGTTAACCATAAATAATCAGTTTTCAACGAAAAATGTAATAGTTAAATTTACGATTCAAAAAATTCATAAAAAAAAAATGAATTTTCAACAAAGGAGTTCAAATTTCAACCAAAGAGATGAATCTTCAACTAATAAAATGAATTTTTAACAAAGTATTCCAACTTTCAACTCAGTAATTTTCAATAAAAAAAATTGATTTTGTATCAAGAAAGACGAATTTACATACTACAAGATACATAAATTTGCAACCACATAGTTGAATTTTCAACTAAAAGCGTTCAATTTTCAATGAAAAATATAACAGGTAAATTTAAATTTGAAGAAATCAATGTTCAAATACAATTTTTGTCAACAGAATAGTTAAATCTTAAACTAATAAAATGAACATTTAAGAAAGCAGTTCAACCAAGTACTTAAATTGTCAACGAAAAAATATGAATTTTCAATGAAAAATTTAATTTAGTTAAATTTTTAATTCAGAAAATTAATTTTCAACTAAAAATATAACGATTTTTCAACACGATAGTAAAATCATTAACCAAATAGTAGAATTTTCACCCAAAAGAGATAAATTCTGGAACAAGAAAGGAAGAATAAGGGAAAGAGTGTGAAGTGTGTATTTAGATGTTTTACTTGTACAATGAAATTTATAATTTTCATTTTTCAAGAATTTAAAAAAATTGTTATTTACATTTATATTTTTCATGTATAATGCCAGATTCTGCGTTATCTCCTCTCTCCCTATGTCAAAATCTTCACAAAACCTGTTACCCCCGCCACTGGCAGTGTGACGTAGTTTTTGAACGGCCCCTGACTTCCAATTATCGGCTTTTGGAAATTAAATTGGAAAGATAGTTTTTATTTTGGAATTCGATAATTTTGTACATAAAGAATTCCAACTTTCCAGAAGTTTAGTGGCATTTCTAAATACATGTACCTAAAAAAATTGAAAGCATTCTTTCTGAGTATTAATTTTTATATAAATTTACAGTTTACACATTCAGGAAATACTTGAACAATGGCGAAAAGAAATTGCTATCAAATTCTAATTTCAAGACTCGCAGAATAATTAATTTCCCTGCGCTGACGTTCCAGTTACAGTAGAATCTAATTTAAAATTCCATTCTTCTGGCTTATATAACTTCTGATCAAATTATTCGAGGCATTATTCTAAATCGAATTCAAAACCCATAATTGAGTTTCTAAGAGGAAAGATAAAAAAAGAATAAAAAGACTTACCTGTCCAGCAGTTCCTGATAATTGAGAAGTTCTGTTAAAAATCGACCGAGAAAAACAGCAGCTTCACGTTGGTTGGCAAAATTTTTTGGTCGTGCTGCCAAACCAGGATTGCTGTTGATTGGAAGAGCAAGAGGTACTGTGAGGTACATGTCTTTTAGCCACCAATCAGTTGCCTGGAATTACAAAAAAATTTTCTTTAAATTTTATTATACGATAAAAATTGTTGTCTCAAATTTCAAGTTTATTGATTTAAAAAAAAAGTGTTATAAGAATGAGTTTTACAGTATTGCAGGGGAATTAATTATGTTCTTATTGGTTTAAAATTCAAGGGCGAAAATGCCACGATGAAAAATCCAAGTTTGTTGAATATTTTGTACATTCTTTTGGACAAAGTATGGAAAATTTTGCGATAATTTATCTTTAGTGATGACATGACGTCAAGGCATTATGTCTTTTTTTTATCAAATTATCTGCCTTCATGCAACGGATTACACGAGTCGCGACGTGTCATTAAATACGGATTAGGCGGCGAAAGAGCGATCGCGCCGCTCTTTAATTTCCCGGCAAACTCACAGAATTGCAAACTCTCTTCTGTATATATATATATTAAACTGTATATGTTTCTCTGGGATAACAATCATGAATAGGAATTTTTTCTCGAAATTCTGAGATTTAGTCACAGAAATGTCTTTCAGTTGAAAAAAAATCTTTAATTGAACGCGCATAGTAAATGAAGGGGGGAGGGGGTCGAGTCAAAAACTACCCTCTTGCCGCCATTCCCCTCTTTTCCATTTTTTAAATAATTCTTTTTTTTCCTGTTTTCAAGACACTTCCCCTTTCTCTCGTTTCTTGAATCAAATGCCAAATTAATTAATAGAACCACATAAGAAAATCGAACTGTTTTTTGTTAAAAGTTGTTTTTGTATAGTTGAAAAAATTTTAAATTTTACTTTTGTTTAAGAACTTATTTCGTTTGATTAAAAGTTGAACTATTTTGTTAAAATTTCATTTTTTTGTTGAAGATTCATTTCTTTGGTTGAAAATTTAACTATTTGATTTAAAATTCGTTTCATTTCTGGTTGAGAATTAACTTTTTCAACAGAAAATATGAATATTTCATTTTTCATTGAAAATTAATATTTCTGGTTGGGAATTTATCTCTTCTAGTTGCAAATTCAACTATTTGGTTAAAAATAATTCTTTTTTGTTTTTCGGTTGAAATATCAACTACTACATGTTTCATAGAGAATTAATCTTTTTTGGTTGAAAAATGAACTATTTGGTTTGAAGTTAAAATAATTTGTGAAAAATGCATTTGCTTGGTTCACGCCATTTCAGTTGAAATTTCAACTATTTGGTTGTAAATTAACTTTTTCGTTGAAAATTCATATTTTTGGGTGAAAAATTCAACAGTTTTGCAGAAATTTCGTCTTTTTGGCTTGAAATTCAAACAGTTTGGTAGAAAAGTAAACTATTCGATTGAAAATAAACTTTTTTGTTAAAAAATCATATTTTTGTTGAAGGTTCAACTATTTTGATAAAAAATTCAACTATTTGGTTCAAAAATCGGCAGCTTTGTAGTCTAGGGACGACAAGCCAATTTTAAAAAATATTTGATTTGATATTTTTTTTAGTTTTTGTTGAAAATTTATCCTGTAGCATTTTGTTGAAAATTCGTCTTTTTGGGTTGTTCTTATTCTTTGGTTATTGTTTATTAAAAATTTGGATTGGAAGTAATTTTTTAAACAGAACATTTTACGATTTTGAAACTTATCTTCTTAGTTCGAAATAAAACATTCGACTTTTTAGCTATAAAACATAACACTTTTTCGTTTAAAATTCGTCTTCTTGTTAAGACTGTTAAATGTCAAACTTCTGGATAAATTTCCGAAAAAGCGCATAACTCCGATTAATTTGAAATTCCGTGTATCAATGTATTTTGACACGCTGATTACGAAAATGAAAGTGAAAATACTCGCAAATTTGAATTTCAAGGTCAAAACACCGAAACACTATACATTTTTTATGTTTTATCCGTTTATCTCAGTCAATAATAAGATGTTACAAAAAAGTTTCAAATAAAGGTTGTAGATCTTTTATGAATACAATCATATTATATATGAAATACGTTTTACTCTACGACTGATTATTTTCGAGAAAATAGACGCCGAATATTAAAAATCATAGAATACATCACAATGTGTAGCCGTGAGACGTTGGAAAGGGGTAGGGGTTTGACCAAAATAATTTTTGTAACCAATCACATGTTTGAACAACATTATTTCTGTGACCAGACACAAGGTTGCCTTCCCGCCTTTACGGTACGTTGGAAAGGGGTAGAGGTTTGAGCGAAATAATTTTTGTAACCAATAACAGGGTTGCCTCCCTCCCCGTGAGACGTTGGAAAGGGGTAGCGGTTTAACCGAAATTATTTCTGTAACCAGTCACAGAGGTAACTTCCCGCCCCATAAGATATTGGAAAGGGGTAAGGGGTTGTATACAACATTATTTCTGTGACCAGTCCCAAGGTTACCTTCCCGCCCCCGCGAGCCCCTGGAAGGGGGTAGGGTTTTGACCGAAATAATTTTTGTAACGAATCACAGGGTAGCCTTCCTCCCCCATGAGACGTTGGAAAGGGGTAGCGGTTTGACCGAAATTATTTCTCTAACCAGTCACATAGGTAACTTCCCACCCCATAAGATATTGGAAAGGGGTAAGGGGTTTGGTCAACATTATGTCTGTAACCTGTCTCAGGGGTGCGTTTCTCTCCACGAGACGTTGGAGAGGGGTAGGAATGTTACATGCATTATTTCTATGACCAGTGACATGGGTGCCTTCCCGACTTCACAAAAAGCTGGAAAAGGGTTCGGGTTTGACAAACAATATTTCTGTGACCAATCACAGGGGTGCGTTCCTGCCCCCATGAGATGTTGAAAAGGGGTGTGGGTTCGACCGGAATTATTTCTGTGACCTGTTAGAGGGTTGCCATCCCACTCCCACGAGACGTTGGAGAGGGGTAAGGGTTTGAAAAATATCATTTCTGTTAGCAGTCACAGAATAGTATAGTATATTTTAATTGGATCTGCAACTTTGATTAAAAAACTTTTCCGACATTTTTTTTATTCACCGAGATAAATTCTAAAAACTACGACTTTTATAGATTTTTCATGTGTTTCACCATGAAAGTCAAATTTGCGGATATTTTCACTATCATGTCCGTAAACAGCGCTTCAAAATACATATAGGTATATGTTTTGAATCAATGAAAAGTATGCGCTTTTCGGAAGTACAGTTGAAAATTCGATTTCAATTCGCTGAAAATTAATCTTTTGATAGAAAATTAATCTTTATAGTTGAAAATTCATCCCTTTGGATTGAAAATTCATCTTTTATGGTAGTAAAGTAATCGTTCTTGGTTGAAAATGAACTTTTTTGTTAAAAATTTAACTTTTCGGGTTGTGAATTCGATAATTTTCTAAAAAAATTGTCATTTTGTTTGAAAATTCATCTATTTGGAAGAAAATTCAACTGTTTGTTTGTTGGATTTTAATCTTTTTTGTTTCAAATTCGACCATTTGGTTGAAACTGCAATATATTTCAAAAAGTCAGCCTATTTACATTGCTTTGAGAGTATTTTGGATTAAGTGTATTTAAATATTTTTAATTATGATTGATTCATTACCGAAGCTTATAGTTCACCACTCGGTCACGTTGGCAACCTCGTTATGAACGGCCACTTGATAAAATTTGATAGATTCAGACAGATCCTTAAAATCTACAATTATAAAGAAGATTCTCATTGCATGAAATCTCAGAATAATAGGAATATCATTTTACGACTAATTTCATCATATAAGATGAATGCAAATAAATAATCACGTCTATGCCTAGCATGATCGTGATCGTAACCTTGCTTTCTCCCGTGGATAATTTACAACGTACTTTTCACTTTCAAGAAACCATTATACCACGATACATAAGTGCATAGAAATTGACCCAAGTGTCTCTTAGTTGACCTTAACCATCCGAAGATTCATAGTGATGCAACAGAATCTTCAGTTTCAAGACGTTATGAAAGTGTAACTATAATATAAGTGAAAACTCGATGAGAGAATAGAAAATAATGGTTCACTGTTTAATTAATTTTTGTTATGGAAGCTTTTCCAAAAATCGTTTCATCAATATTATTCACCAACGTTTCCAATGCTGAAAATTAATTGGACTTGCTAATCAAATCCTCTCTGAAGTTTTTTTGTATTTATTGAAGAAAAAAACTCTAGCTGGAAAAAGTAAATCTTTCAAATCCTCAAAATCTCAAATTGTTTCAAAAGCAAATTTTAAAAGAATGCAAACCAAACTCTAAGGCATTTAAAGAATTTGAATTTAAAAGAGAATACATTTTAAAGTTCTGAAATTCAAAAACAGAACATAAATTTAGGTAAATAAATTCTCAATTTCAAGCATAGGAAATATTTTGAATACCAAAACGTATAAGTTTGAAGGGCCTTGATTCAACCAAATCTTTAAAGAAACTTCGACTTTTAAAATAAATTTTTTTAAATTAATTTAATAGTATTTCACCAACTCTAATTATGAATAATTACTTCAGAGGAACTGGCATCCTCTATATTCTAAGAACTATGATTTGCATTATGCATTAGGCAAAAAAGGCTTATCTCTCCACTCATGAAATTATGGCAAAGTTTCCCTTTTCTTACCTCTCTAGTTGCGATTTATGATCTCTAGGTGATGTGTGAATATGCAATTATCTGAGAATATCTTCAGTATTCTATTGTCGAGGGAATTTCAGATGAAACTTCAAATAATAAAATGTTTCGTAAAAGTTACACGAACTTTGCAGAAAGTATTTTGTAATCATAATTGATCTTTATCGAAATGCATTTTTATTTTTACTAACAGAACCTTCCCTAAGGACTTCCGACAAGAAAATTACACATAAAATAGAAATAATTCTTGTGATTCTACTGCTTTGCGGGAAAAAATAAATGTGCATTACAATTTTTTGAAATGCTTTAATAAATAAAAATTAATGATTTTATTTTACGAGTGGAGTATCTAAGTATTATGTTTTTACGGCCCTAAACATGATATTTCATCAAACCAAGTGTTTCTCCAAACATAATTTTTTTTAAATAACATAATGTTTCACCAAAATGGCTGTTCAAAAACGTTACAATGCTAGAGGAGGGGGCTAATATATTTTGTGATGATTTCAGGTATCGCAGTTCGTCCCCTTTTTTACCTAATCGCCCTTGTCCTTTTTTCCCTTAAATTTAAACAATCCCTGAAAAACATAAACTTGGAAATGTTGCCCCACTTTCCTAAAATATAATTTTTAACAAAAAAAAAAAGAATTTTCAACAAAATGGTTAAATTTTCAACCAAAGAGATTAATTTTTAACCACAAAAAAATGAATATTTAACCAAATAGTTGCATTGTCAACAAAATAATTTTTATTTTCAACCAAAAAGTAGACCTTTTAACCAAACGAGATGAATTCTAACAAAATAGTTAAATTTTCATCAAAAGAATGAAATGAGCTATTGTTGACACAAGAAGATATTCAATCAAATAATAGTTAAATTTACAACCAAAAAAGATGAATTTTTAAACAAGCAGTTTAATTTCCAACCAAACAGATGAATTTTCTATGAAGAAGATTAATGTTCTATAAAAAAGGCAAATTTTAAACAAAATATATCAATTTCAAACCAGATAGTTGTATTTTTAACTAGAAAAGATCAATTTTTAGCAAACAATGAAATAGTTACATTTTTCTCACATTTTGAATTTTTGTACGAAATAGTTGAATTTTTAACCTGAAATTATGATTTCTTTCAAACAATTGATTTTCTACCAAGTAGTTGAACTTTCATATAAGTAGTTGAATTTTGACTCAAATAGTTGAATTTTGGACAGTTTTGAAATAGTTTAATTTTCCAAAAAATTGTTGAATTTTTAAGCCAAAGGGGTAATTTTCCACAAAAAAAATTAATTTATAATTAAATACAAAGTTTAATCTTCAACCGGTAAAGATGCATTTTCAACAATGTAGCAGAATTCTTGACTAAAACAGATCAACTTTGAACCAAATAGTTGGATTTCTAGCCAAAACGAATGAATTTCAAACCAAAAGCATTATTTTTCAACCAAAAAAGATGCATTTTTAACAAAATGCATTAGGATAATTTTTGAATTAATGAATGAATAAGTCTTCAACGAAAAAATGGATTTTTAACAAAGCAGTTCAACTTACAATCAATTGGTTGAAAGTTTGACCCAAAAATATGACTTTTTAACTGAATGGTTGCATATTCAATGAAAAAATTAAAATTTCAACCAAAAAGTGGAACTTTTAACCAAACGAGATGGATTCCGGACAAAAATATCATAGCAGACTTTTCAACCAAAAACAATTAACTTTTAAACAAAAATATTTGGATTTTCTTATTGGGTTCTATTAATTCAGTTCGCATTTAAGCGAAAAAACGAGAAAAAGGGGAAGTTACTTGAAAACAGGGAAAAAAATAATTCTTCAAGAAAGGGGAAACAGGGGAATAGAGGAATAAGGAAAAGAGTGTGAACGTTGTTAATTTAGGGTTCATCTTTTGCACAATTCGCAAATTTTTTCGAAATTTATTTTTTATTCGTAACGTTACTCCCCCCCCCCCGTTCTGCTGCCAACTATAGTTTTTGGCGCGACCTCCCCCCCCCCCCCCATTAGTAACGTTGTTTATGAACGGCCATGAAATCAGGATTTTTCATACTGAGTTCGAAATTAGATTAATTTTACAATCTGCCTTATTTATAGACTTTGCTTAAAGGTTTGGAATTTTAAATTCGATACTAAAGTATGTAGCTGTGTTGCTTTCGTTACGCATGTGAGTAATGGGTCATAAAGGATGACACTCAAGGGAGTCATTTAACATGAGATGAGGAGTACCCATTTACACAATATATACATAGAGAGAGAAAGAGAATAGAGCTTATAAATGAGGTCTTAGTAAATGATGACGCGACAATACCTGGGCTTCTCTATTCATTAAAATGATCTATCTGGGTCACTTTAAGGGGCTTATGTGGCATTGCATGAATATGCGTATAAGCTTTGCATATGCATCATTCTGAATGATACTTTCATTATACAAGATTTTTATTATACGTTCACATACCTTTGTCAACTAATATTGATATTGCAACATTTAATATCCGGTCACATTCGGAAAATTGGCAGATTTTCTTTCGAACAGCGTTTTTTAAAAGGAAACAATTTTTTTATTAAGTTCCATCGTAATTTTTTGAAAATGTTTGTAAAACTAATATACTTGTAATGTAGAAATGTAGATAAACTTTTCTGACAGTAGATGCTTCAAAATTTTCATGTCAAATGGTTGGCTATCCTGGTTGAAGACTTTTTGAATATTTTCAAATTGTGCAAAAACATTCTGAAATGCTTCATTTCTCCTTGTCATAACCCATTTTGTACAATTTATAACTTTGTTTTAGATTGTTCTAGGCTTTGGAATTTTCCAGATTCTGGAAAGAGATTGAAATTTAATATTCCTGGTATTTCGTACTAACGGTATTTTGAAGCTTTTTGAATAAAATATAAACATTCCTAATTAAAATGTCCCTCTCTCAAATTCTAAATCTGATTGACAAGATCGCTGAGTCGTAGGAAAGAAAACCTGAAAGAGTCAGGGAATTTCGGATAACCTGAAGTTGAACTTAATTTCATTATTTTGTTGAAAATTCAACAATTTTATTAGAAAGTCATTTTTTTTCGATGAAAAATCAATTGTTATGTTAGAAATTCGTTTCTTTCGTTTAAAAATTGAACCATTCCTGCAAAAAATTGAACTATTTGTATGAAAATGAACTTTTTTGTTGAAAATTCATATTTTGAGTCTTTAAACTCAACTGTTTTGTAAAAAATTCTCCTTCTTGGCATGAACATTTACCATTTTGAATGCTCTTTTTTTCTTCATTGACTAAACAATCTTTCTTAGTTAAAAGTTTAGCTATTTTGTTAAAAATTCGTCTATATGGTTTAAAAATTCGTCTATATGGTTTAAA
>CAKNXH010000053.1:41354-86419 GCA_932178445.1 Andricus quercusramuli | reverse complement strand
AAAATTGGGAAGGGTAACGAGTATCACCGAGCGGACGCCTTGTTTCTAAAGAATTCCAAAGAATTTACGAGGAATTCCAAAGAATTCATGATTAACACCACCAAGATTAAAACTTCACCTCCGGCAAAGTATGCCAGAATAGAAAGGTCTATTTTTTGGTAGAGAATTTTTTCGTTTTCCAAGACCATTAATGTTTAAAGACCAGAATTTTAATCTTGTGAAATTTTTAGTATACAATATTTTATAAACGGAATGTAAATATTTCAGAATAGAATTTAAAAATTGCAAATTTATTAACTTAAGCCAAAGAAGATGAGTTTTCTTCCACAAAAGATGAATTTTCGTCCAAAAAAGATAAGTTTCCAACAGGATGGTTACATTTTCAGAAAAATAATTAAATTTTCAACAAAATAGTTGAATTTTTATCCAGTTTGTTAAATTTTCAACCCACAAAGATGAATTTTCAACCGTATTGTCGATTTTTGAAACAAAAATGATTAAACTTCAACCAAAAATAGTTGCATTTTCAACAAAATAATAAAATTTTTCAATCGAGAGTTGAATTTTCAAAAATAAAGATGAATTTCAAATTCAGAAAGATGAATTGTCTGTCCAAATAGAAGAATGTTCAAGAAAACAGTTGAATTTTCGACCAAAAAATATGACTTTTTAACAAAATACTTGAATTTTTAATCAAATAATTAAATTTTCCACAAAACAGTCAAATTTTTAAACGAATACTTCAACTTTCCACCTACGTCGATGAAATTTAATCGAATAGTCGATTTTAAAAATAAAAATATGAAAACTAAAGCTAAGACCGTTGCGTTTTCAACCAAACAGATGAATTTTCAGTATGAAAAATAGAATATTCTGGAAAAAAGTTGACTTTCAAATCCGAAAAGATGAATTTTCAGAAAAAAATTCATTTTTAATTTAAGCAAATACTTAACTTTTAAGCAAAAAAATTCTCATCAAAAGAGTAAAACTTTTAACCAGATTGTTGAATTTTCAGCCTACAAAGATTAATTCTCAACAAAAAACGTAATAGTTGATATTGAAAAAAAACATGCAAATTTTTAACAAAATACGAAAATTTTCAATCAGAGAGGTGAATCTTAAAAAATAAGCGAATTCTTAATAAAATAGTAAAATATTCAGCCAAATAGGTGAATCTTGAAAAAAGACGAGTTTTCAAAAAAGTAGTTTAAATTTCAACCTAAAAGATGAATTTTAAACAAAGGATGACTTTTAAAAAATAGTTGAATTTTCAGCCAAATAATAACATTTTCAACTAAAAATATAATTTTCAGGAGGAAGTAACTAAAATGAAAATATAAATCAAAATACAAGGCCATTAAATTACTGACAAGAATATTATATCAGCGTACTCGCAAAACTTCATTTTCAAAATTGCCTCATTATTCCTTGACCAATTTTTCATTCTCCCTGATCAATAATATGCAAAGTTGAGAATCTTAATCTTTTAACATTTTTAACATCTAGTTTTTCATGAATGGGGTGAAACAAATTTAAATTAAAAAATTTCTAAATTATGATCCTTGAAAATTATTTAAAATATAATGTTTGTCTATAGGACAGCAGTTTCTTTGGAGAGGAAACAGCATTTTTATTAATAATTTCAGTTGATCTGAACAATTCACAGCATTATCATTACTATTCTGTGAGCAAAATATTAATAATACTCATTTTACAACAAATTTACTTACAACATGGAACATTGACTATAAGCTTCAAGTGACCGACAGAGATATGGCGTTCTCCTGCACTCGGAAGTTTTAGTTCAATATAAAAATATTTTTACGCCTAACATCTGGAAGGCATAGCAGATGTTAGGGGCCGTCCATAAACTGCGTTACTAAATTGAGGGGGGAGTCACTGGAAGTAATGTTATGAACTTAGATAACGCTTAGTTTGGGTAAAAATTCTACTATTTGATTAAAAATTTAATTATTTTGTTAAAAAGTAATTTTTTGTTGGTAAAAAATTCAACCACGACGAAAATTAATTTTGTTGTCGTTAAAGATTCATAATTTGATTTGAAACTTCAACTCTTTGGTTGAGAACATAAGTATTTTGTTAAAAATTCTTTTTTTATTATCAAGAATTAATTTTTCAAACTTGAAGTGTAACTATTAGATCCGTTTTGACTAAAAATTCAAATCAGTTAAAAATGATTCTGTTTTGGTTAAGGATTCAACTATTCTGTTGAAAATTTGTATTTATTGGTTAAGAAATCAACCGCTTGGTTTAAAGTTCAACTACTTTTTGAAAAATTGTTACAATTGATGCATCATCTTAGGTGGAAATTTATTTGTTTTGTAGACAATTCTTCTGTTTGGTTTGAGAATTCAACAATTTGGTAGAGAATCAGGCTATTTGGTTGAAAATTAACTTTTTTGTTGTTTAATTTAACTATCCGAAGATTCTTTTTTTTCTAAATTAATGTTTTAAAATGGAAATTTTGAGAATTTCTTTTTTTGGTTAAAAAAAATATAAGACGAAAAAATATTTAGCTGAAACTACAACTGTTTGGTTTAGAATTTTACTTTCTGGATTGAATGTGCATCTGTAGGTTAAAGGATTCAACTATTTTTTTAAAATCATTTTTCTTTTCGTAGACAATTCATAATTCATAGTAGAAATGTTGGGATTGAAAATGAACTTTTTTGGTTGGAAATTCAACTATTTTCTAAAAAATTCGTCTTTTTTGGCTTGAAACTTTAATTGATTTGGTTGAATTTAAATCTTTTTTGTTTGAAAATTCTGACGTAAGTTGAAAATTCATCTTTAATGGTAGAAAAGTCATCTCTCTTGGTTGGAAATTTATCTTTCTCGTTTGAAAATTCATATATTTGTTTGAGAATTCAAGAATAATAATAATAATAATAATAGATCTTTATTAAGATGCCAACAACATATACAAAGTATTCAGAAAATATTAATGAAAGGACACTTAAAGGGCCGAGGTCCAGCTTAGAGCTGCTTTGCAACCTAACCTAACCTAATAATATTATAATATTATATTATATATTATTATATATTATTATATTATATATTATAATATTATAACCTAATCTAATATTGTTAAAATCCACATTTTGGTAGAAAAGTCGTCTCTCTTTGTTGGAGATTAACATTTTTGTTGAAGATTCAACTTTTCGAGTAGAAAATTCAACAGTCTTCTAAAAATTTCGCCTTTTTGTTTTGATAATTCAACTGTTTTTGGTTAAAATTTGGTTGAAAATGCACTTTTGTAGGTAGAAAAGTCATCTTTCTTGGTTCAAAATGAACCTTTTTTCGCTTGAAAATTTGACTATTTTGTTGTTAATACAACTGTTTGGTTAAACATTAATTTGGTTGTTTGTTAAAAATTCGTTTTTTTGGGTTTAAAAATTCATCTCTTTTGTTAGGAAATATTTTTTTGTTTGAAAATTCAACTATTTTGTTGAAAATGCAATATATTGCGACATGAAATCTTAGGAATAAAAATGGTTTTATACTGAATTCAATATGCGCTATTTATATTACATTCATTAAAAAGAATTCACGCCTCTATTATTCCCCTAATTTTGTGAAAAAAACACCTTATTTCCCAAGTTTAAAGAGAATTTTTAGCTGCTCTACTTTCGTGTGGGGGGGGGGGGGTATGTTTGTAAACAGGGGGAACGGGGTGAGGGACGCCAAATTGTTAACGTAGCTTATGGATAACCTCTTGCGCGTTAATATTTGTATGTTTCGTGTTGCAATCTGATACACTGAAACCCGGATTTAATTACGGTGTCGGGCATGACTGTCAGTGGCCTTGTTACTATTTTGAGGGCATTCAATCGTAAACAGGCAGGGTCGTGTGAATCATTTCTGTTGTATTTGGACGCATGACGCAACCTGATGAAACTAACGCAACGGCAGTGCGGCTTTCGTGCTCTTTGTCACGCTTGACTGAGCACAGCATCCCTTTCGGCCCCGCGTCTCCTCTCATCGCGAAACTGCGGGGGCCATCTCTTCTAGGAATATCGTAAATACGAGGTAACTAATTCCAGGTTCCAGTTTACTTTAAGCATCTATGTTTGAACATCCATTCTTCTCCGTGATGTCTTCAATGAAATTATTGACACAAGAATCTGGTAGCAGAATATTATTTTCCAAGATCATAGCTAGCCTAATTTAGCCTCAATAACGCAAACGGGCAGAATTTTGATGGGAAAAGTAGCTAATCCCATAACGAAGAGGAAATCTCTTATGGGATAAAAGAGGATAGAGGCCTAATACTAAGTTTCTAAACTAGACGGGGATAGGACCGAGAAAATGAAGCCACCCCAAGTTCGTAACTTTCCCGGCAATTCCCAGAGGAGCCAAGGAATCGAGGGGAAACTTCCTACATGTATAAACCTGCAGAGTTTTTTTCTTGCGTTTCACGAAGGTGGCAGTGAAATAAGTTTCCTAATGCACGTAGTATCCTATAACAGTTGCATGGACATTTAGGGATGATGGGAGGTCGAGCTTTTCCTTTTTATCCTTAGTTTTCTCCCATTTCCACTTTTTCTCGGGTTAGAGTTTGAGTATAAGCAGCAGGCTTTACGAGGCATTCGATGCACGAAACGATAAAGGCGAAGACTTCACGTAAATCGATATCCTTGCGTGAACCCGTGAAAGAGGACTCACTTTCTTTTTATTTTATTTTAGCCTTTTTCAAAGCCTCTCTCCCTGGGAATCTCAGGAGAGAGGCTAGAGGGTCCTTTGTCGTCAGAGAACTGCTCTTTTTTTTAGAATGCCTTTTCGGTGTTTTGTTAGATCGTGTTAGATGTCTAAAAAGGAGCCTTAAAGGCACCTCAATTACTAGCTGTCTTTTTGCGAAAATGTCCTCGGGAAAAACTGATCGACTTCAATCGCTTTTAAATGGAACCTTCTAATGAGGTTATAATTTATTTTTGGGAGAAAGTAATTTTCTGCTAAAAATGATTTGTTTACAAAAAATAAATTATTCATATTACTGGGTAAAATGTGAGATCTTAAAGGTCAGAGGGCAGATGTGAGAAGTCATCGGCTCGGGGTCAGAGTTCAAAGGTGAAATATCACAGGTTAGAAACAATAGAGGACGTTCAAAAACTATGTCGCAGTTGCAGGGGGGGGGGGGGGCATATTTTGTGACTTTTTTATGTAGGGGTGGGAGGAAAGTAATGCAGAATGTTACATCATACATGGAAATATAAATTTCAATAACAATTTTTTGAAATGTTTGAGAAAAATGTAAACTAGTAATTGCATTTTAAAAGTAAAGTTTTTAACTAGAGATTTCATACTCTTTTCCCTATTGTCCCTTTTTCCCCTTTTTGAAGAACTTCTCTTGATGAAGCTTTGTAATGGTAACATTTTCCAAAAATGTTTTATTCATTTCATTAAACCATCCTCAGTTTAAAAATGTATAATACAATGTTCTAAGCAATTGTCCGGATGTGTGTGTGTGTGTAGATGTGTGCGTGGGGGGATGGAAAACATTAATTATTTCAACTTTCGTTTAGAATTAATCTTTTTTGGTTGAATTCGCATATTTTTGCTTTGAAATTAAAATCTCTTCTTCTGGAAATATCGCAACTATTACATTTTTCATTGAGAATGAATATTTTTTGAAAATGTAACTACTTGGTTGAAAGTTAAACTTCTTTATCAAGGATTCATTTTTTTTGTTGAAGGTTCATAAAGTGAGTTGAAAATTCAACTATTTTGTTAAAAAGTCATCTTTTTTATCAAAAATTGAACTGTTCACAATATAATTGTTTGGTAGATAATTAATCTTAATGTTGTTGAAAATTCATCTTCGTAGGTCAAAAATTCAATGATTTTGGTAAAACGTCATCATTTTTTATCAAAAATTAAACTATTTTGTTCAAAATGCAACTGTTTTTGGTAAAGTTTTAATCTCTTTCATCTAAGAATTTGACCAATTGGTTGAAAATTTTTACATGTAGGTTGAAAATTCAACTATTTAGTTAAAAATTGAACTTTTTTATAAAAAATGGGTCTCTTTCGTTTGAAAGTTCAACTGTTAGGTTGTTGATTTAACTTTTTGGTTAAGAATTAATTTTGTTGCTATTGAAAATTCGACTATTCGGTTGAAACTAACCTTTGTAGGTTGAACATTCAACAATTTTGTTGAAAAGTATTTTTTTCGAAAATTCAACTGTTTTGTTGAAAATCTGCCTATTTGGCTAGAAAATTCGTCCCTCTTTATTGACAATTCATCTTTTTTGGCAGAAAAGTTCTTAGTTGAAACTTCGTCTTTTCTGCCTAAAAGTTTAACTGTTTGGTTATAAAAGCAGCTATCTGGTATAAAATTAATTTTGTTTGTTTTTGAAAATTTATTCATTTTGTTGAAAGTGCAATATGTTTCGATTTGAAATCTAGAACGTTTTACATTGAACTCAATATGATACCTATACATTATTTTTGTACAAAAAAATTTATTCCCCTATTATTTTTCCAATTTTGATGAAAAACCACCCTAAATCAGCCTGTGTTCCCCTCTTTGGAAAGCACTTTAGGCTGTAAAGTCTATTAAAATACTATGTTTGCATGTTTTTTGTTTCATTTTTAGCGTTTATCACATGAAATTAAAGAGAAAATTTCGTTTCAAGCTTTGTGGGATGATCTGTAACGAAAAAGGGGGGTGGGTCAAAGGTCAGATTTAAAGAGTCAAAGGTGAGGTAATATAAAGCAAGAGGTCAGAGTAAAAATTCTAGAGATTAAGCTTGATGGGTCAGATTAAAAGGTCAAAGGTGAGAGATAAAAAAAAAGATATTCTCATTTTTCAAAAATTTGTCATGTTTAGTGTGTCGGTAGAGTTTATTAAATTGATGTATGTGACAAACAGGTAGAAGTTATGATTTCCCTATGGAGGCCCAAGTACAATACTTTGACACTTTTGAAGAAGTGGCGTAATTTTTTATTCACCACTTGGGAAATTCTTACAGAGTATTAAAAAATATCTCCCACTATATTGAATAGTTCCCTCCCGTAGATTGCAAATCAAAATGATTCTAAACATTATTTATAAAATGAACAATTTTGATTGAAAATGATTCTGTAATATTGTGTAACAATGCTGTTTAATATTTTGCTACCACACTACAATTTTTTCGATAATTTTAAATCTTTTTCACACGTTTAGAGAGATGATAAAAATGTAATTATCGACGAAAACTTATTTCGAAGAATTCGAAAAAAGAATTAGTATCTCTTGAATAATTTTTAAAGGTTTGAGGAAATTATTTTTTTTGTTGATTTTCTGAGAAAGTTTTAAGTTTTATTCTGAAAGATTATTTCCAAGTTTTCAAGACTTGAAAATATGTCGCAAAAAAATTTAAAAGGTTTTAGGACAATTTTTTTAAATTTGCAAGATTTTAAGCCTTTTTAGGAAAACTTTGAATTTTTATGAATGATATTAAGAATTTTGGAAAAGATTCCAAAGAAAGAGTAGAATTTTGAAGATTTTGAAAAAAGAAGCTTTTTGAGAATATTGAAAGGTTTTGAGAAAATAAAAAAAATATCTTGAGATTTCTGGGAAGTTATAAAACCGTTTTTTATTTGGAAAAATTAAATTTGAAAACATTCTAAAAGGTTACCAAAAATTTGAAGAAAAAAATCTGGAAATTTGTAAGGCAATCTTTTTAATTTTGCAGAATTTGAAAAAAATTTTAGGAAAAATTCGAATCAAGAAGAGAAGAAAATACAAAACGACTTTGAAGGAACCATGAAACTATTATTCAAAGAGATGACGGGAAGTATAAGTACAGAGTTTTTCAGCATGAGAAAAAAGTGTGGCGACAAATAGTTTATAAACAGAGTGACAATAGAGGGAATGACGCCTAAACAAAAACCTTGGATACTAATGGGTCTAGATCATTCTAAAAAATCTAAACCCCCCATCCACTGAAACCCCATAAAATTCGTAGAAATCCCTTAAAATTCCTAGAAGTCTCTTAAAATTTCAATTCGTTTGATGTACTTTCTAAAAATGTCTAGAAATTCTTTGAAAGTTCCTAAAAACCCTTGAAATTTTGGAAATCTCTTCCATATACAATCTAAAAGCTTTGAAACCCCATTAAATTATTTTAACCCCTTGGAATTTGTTAAAATCTCGTAACAATGTTTGAAATCCCTTGAAATATTTTAAAGTCTGAAATCCCCTGAAATTATTTCAAAATTTGATTTTTGAGATGGCGTATAAAGAATTTTTCAAATATCGTTAAAGGCAATATAACAAAATAGTTGCATTTTGAAAAAAATTGTCAAAAGTGTCAATAGTATAATTTCAAATTGTAATGATCATAGGAATTTTCCTACTATTCGAAAGTGTACATTAAAAAATTTATTATAACATTTATTTATCATAAATCAATTCAATATTCAATTAAATTATTATTATTCTCCAAGTGTATTTAATCTTATTCTCTTGAATAACAAGCTTTGAGAATAGGGGCTGCAATAATAATCCCTTTTCTCATAATTTTCTTTTTTACTTCTTTTGAGCCAATGATTGGTAAAGTATGCGTTAGAATCTTTTAAATCGTTTGAAATGGGTTTCTTTTGAGATTCAGGTACAGGTCCTGAATAGCAAGGACATAATAAACCATCCCCTTCACTTGTCTCGTTTCTCGCCCTTTTTTCTTCTTTCTTTCCCCTATTATTTCTTGCTTTATTTTTATTTCTTCGCCATTTTCCTCTCTTTTTCTCTGCCTCGTGGTTTTTCTCTCTTTAAGCCGAGACCGCTTGTACTATAAAGTTGGCCATGGGGTGGCAGAACGAGGCATGGGTTTTGTCAGTGGGAGCTTATCCTATGGAGCCGTGCGACGGTAAGCTAATATTACGGTACCCCGCGGGGCGAACTGGAAAATTTCATTGAAACTTTCATTATTCATCCGCGGCCTAGTCGTCCGTCCGTATTGCAACCCGGCAAATTCAATTCGAGTCACAAGCGGACGAATTAACCTGCGGCTACTAAAATTCTCAACCTGAATTAAGTCCAGCTTGCAGCGAATATCCAGTTATGTATAAAGTGAAAACATCAAGAGGAAAAATTTATTTTAATATCATTTTTAAACTACAGAGAAACACATGTCTTCATTTCATTACTTTTTATGAATAATTAAAAAAATTATCCTCCATCTTATAATCATAAAAAATAACTCTTTTTAATGAACCAGCATCGTAGATCGCGCGTTATGCGCACGTTTAGTTTTTCAGTTTGAAGGAAAAAGTAATTTTTAATACGATATAAAAATTTAGAAACAGGGGTCATCCATATATTATATTATATTATATTACACAAGATTGAAAGGTTATTGTAAAAGATTTTATGGGATTTCAGAGAATTTCAAAGATTTAATCATTTTTGAAGGAATTTTGAGAGATGTTTCAAGATATTTCATGGCATTTTACTCAATTTTCATGGGACTATAGCGATTTCACAAGATGTAAAGGATTTTGTTGATTGGAAGGCATTTTAAAGGAACGAGATTTCAAAATTTTTAAGGAGTTTCAAAGAATTTCATAGGATTAGAGAAAAATTTAAGAGGTTAAAAAAAATTGAGAGTGTTTTTAAATAGATTTCAACAAATTTAAAAGATTTCAAGGGATTTCAGATTTTATGGGATTTCAGAGTATTTCATGGATTTCAACAGAAATCAAGGGTTTTCAAAAGATTCCTGTGAATTTCAACAAATTTCAACAATTTCACGGGATTTAAAGCTTTCAGGGCATTTTGAAAGATTTTAAGAGATTTATATAAGCTGTATCAGATTTTATTGGATTTCCGAGAATTTGATAGATGTCATCATTTTTTAAGGAATTTTGGAAGATTATACACATTTTGAAATGTTTTACGGGGGTTTTTACTCGATTTTTGCGGGATTATAGGGATTTCACCAGATTTAAGGGATGTTGTCAATTTTAAGGCATTTCAACGGATTTGAAAGAGTTTGAGGTAGTTTAGAAAATTTTAAAGAATTTAGCGAGATTTCAACATTTTTAAGGGGTTTGGTTCGGAGAATATCCTAAGATTATAGAAAAATTCAAGAACTTGAAAAATTTATAATGAATTTCCTCGGAAATATAAAATGATTTCAGAAGATTTGAAAGATTCAAAAGATTTTCAAGAACTCAAGGAAATTAATGAGATTTAAAATTTGTTAAGGGGTTAAAATAATTACGTAATTATAATTACGTGGGATTTTAGAAAATTTTATAGGCAATTGAAAAGGTCAACGTGATATCAATGATGTTTGAAAGATTTTAAGGGATTTTAACAGATTTCTAGAGAACTTGAGGAAATAAGTGAAATGAAATGAAACTTCAAGGAACTTATAAGTATTTCTGACGATTTCTACGGATTTCGGGGATTTCGAAGGATTTCATCACATTTAAGGGATTCATTGGACTTCACAAAAAATTATAAGATTTCAAAGGATTTCCAAGGATTTCTACTGATGTCAGGGATTCTAAGGAAATGAAGAAACGAAGGAGCGTTAGAGCTATAGCAACCATTTATCAAATCCAGATAACTATTTCTTCTAAATAATATCTTCATCTGCATGTAATGGAGGAATCGTGCAATAACAAGTTGAAAGGAAAATGAGTTAAAAATAAACTAAATGTGAGGAAAATTTCTCAGGAAGGTAGGGTAAAATGGGAATGGAAAGATCCATAAAAGCTGTTATAGGAGTGGCTGTTTGTATAAGGAATAATGTTAGAGGAAATAGAACATCTTTGACATTTTCCTGCAATGATTCATAGAAAATTGTGATATACAAAGACCAAGCAATAAAGGCGGAACTAATGTTTTATGTCTTTTATTCCAGTTTTATTCAATTCGAGAATCTTCAGGCCATTCGCTTTACAGTTTTGTAAATAACTAATATTATATATTTATACATGATTTTTGGACTCTGATTCACTTTAAAGATCAAAAATAATGTCAATAGTGGCATAGACGTTAGAAAATTATGTTAAAATATTTTGAAATTCCATGAAAGCTTTGAAATCCATTGAAGTCCTTTAGGAACCACTGAAATCTGTTGAGATACTCTTAAATTCCTGAAAAACTTGTCAATCTTCTTTAATCCCTTAAAATTACCCAAACCCCTTGTAATATTTTTTTTGTTGAAATTCCATGAATCCTTTGAAATCTGGTGAAACGCCTCGAATTTCCTTGAAATCTCGTGAAACCCTCAAATCGGTATAAAGCTCTCATTTTCTTTATTAACTAAAGTTTTCTAGAAATGCGTTGTAATCCCTGGAAATCTTTTAAATATCATTGATATCCTGGATTTTTTTTTGAATCCTTTGAAATTTTCTGAAATCCTAGGAAGTTGAAAACTCTTGAAAATGTTAAAATCTCGCTTAATTCTCTTTAGAATCCTTTTAAATCCCTTGAAATATATTAAATCTCTCGAATCTTAGGAATTTTCTAGTAATCCCTTGAAAATCGAGTAATATCCGGTAAAACATCTTGCCTATAATCCCTTGACATTTCAGAAGTGGCTTCAAGTTTATTGGATTCTTGTGAAAATAGCTTAAAATCTTTCTTAACTTTTGAAATCCATTGCAATTTTTGAAACCTTTAAAGTCCTTGGAGATTCTATGAAATCGCGTAAGTCATGTAAAACCCCTCTTAATCTCTTGAAATGTTTTCAAATCTTGTGAATTATCCTAAACTTCGTAATTTCTCTTAAAATTTCTTTATAAAATCTTTGAGAACGTTAAAATCTTCTGAAATCAAATGAAACTTTTTGAAATCTCTTAAAATCTCTTGAAATCTGGAAAATTCTCTGAAATCCCTTGGAATCTTTTAAAATACTCTAAAAGCTTCGAAATCATAATAAATAATTTAAAATCCGTGAAATTAGTTAAAATCATTCAACATTTTTTAAATCATTGAAATACTTTAAAACCTTTCGAAATTTTGAATTTGGAGTGCAAAACGAAAAAATGTTTGCATTAGCGACTAATTTTAAAAAGAATTTTGAAGTGATTAAACATTTTAAAATAAAAAAAATTGTGTAAAAATGTATAATTTAATAATTTATTAAAAATTTAGTTAGCAAATTATAACTTTAACGTTAATTTGTGAAATATGGGCTCCTTTATTTTTACCACAGAGTGATATATCCAAATACTAAATCATTCTGACACCATGACCTAGACTTTTCTTGAAATTTTGCCTGATTTGAAATTGAAGAATTGGTCTTACTTCCTTTGAAACGATGTAGTGGGAAGTCTTTGTGTTTGCTATTTATAGTGTTTATATAACTTATGAAACTTTTTTTGTCACCTATTTGTGAGGAAAAAATGGACCTTTTCACCTTTTTTAAGGAGAATAGGTACTGTGATGACTAAATTGGGAAATAATACAATTTATTTTAGCTTGGATTTTAACTTTCTTTAGAGTCTTCCTTCAGGTCGTATTTGAATAGATGTACCCTTTTTATGAACCCCGATACCTTTGTGTTTAATTTTATAGTCACCATGACTTGGCGCTTTTCTTCACTTTTAATTCATTTCCTTATCGATTTCCGTCGTGACGTAGGTCAACTTCATTCATTCGATTCCCGGAGGGCCATCAATGTATACTGAAGGCGTGAGAGTTCGATTTGACGCTACACACTTGGAAATACATTTTCGTTTCTTGCGATCAAGGGCAAGGGATAAGGACTCGACTTTATAAATATCCAAGTCGTCAAAGGCCAAAAAGCAATCTTCGCGAAACTCCATCGCGAATTGACTATCGCTACCTTTCTCGCCTACAAGCTCCTTACAAACGATGGCAAACTATTTCATCGTCAAAACATTTTCTCCTTATCAAAATTGATCTTATTTCTCCTTTTTCATCACTTATAGTACTAAAAATTTTTAGAAAATAAAGTTCCAATCTTATAAGACAAATTTTTTATTCTTAAAGACCTATTTTTCAAATTGTCCTTGCTTTATGCCAGATAATTCAACACTACAGGGATCACAGTCCACCCCTTTTGAAACTAATGCCTTTTTTTCCTCTTGAATTTGAAAAAACTCCTAAAACACCTGAAATCGCGAATTTTACGAAAATTTTCCTCTTCTTCCCCTTCTCTCACAAGGTTTCAATTATTTTCGAATCTTTGATGATACCTATTTCAAATATTTCTAATGCGATTTATTTGCTAATTTTGTGGATTTGAAGGACATCATTGACAGCGAAAAATCGCTAACGATTCAGTCGAAAACCTCAACCCGAAAGATTAGTCAATTCTTCAGTTGCAAATCAAAGAAATCTTTATAGAGGCAACACAGGCCAAACTGCTTTAAAACATGGAGAAATAAAGACTTCTCACTAAATAAGGCAATACATTCTTCTGAATAAAATGAATGTAGGTGCTAATATTAAAATTGAAAAGCTTGAAAGTACTACAATAACACGTAAAAATTTTGATTTTCAATAAAATACATGAATTTTTAATCAAATAATTTAATTTTTAACTAAAAAAGTTAATGTTGAACAAAGAAGTTTAACTTTTAACCAAGTAGTTGAATTGTCGATCGAAAAAGATGAATTCTCAACGAAAAATATTAATATTCAATATTTCAACCATACATTTTTCATTTTAAATCTAAATTAATCAAGTTCATTGAAAAAAGAACACTTTTCAACAAAATACTTAATTTTTCAGCCAAATTGTTGAATTTTTATGCCAAAAAAAGAATTTTCAAAAAAAGGTTACTTCTTAACCATGTGGTTGAATTTTCAACCAAATATTACAATTTTCAAACGATACAGACGAACTTTCTACGAAAAATTTGATTTTTCGAGCAAAGAAATACTTCTTTAACCAAGAGATTTTTCACTGGAGAAAGAAAGAAATGTTAAACAAATCGTTTAACCTTCAATCTAAAAAGGCGAAGTTTCGACAAAACATTTGAATTTTCAATTCAAAATTATTAATTTTTAACCAAAAGATTAGTTTTAGAGACAAGAAGGCGAATTTTCTACACAATAGTTTGATTTTCAACCTGAAATTATGAATTTTCAACAAATTATTAAAAGTTTTATTTCGAAATTATAAATATTCAAAAAAAATTGCTTGTCTAACCAAGAAGACGAATTTTCTGCAAAAGTGTTCAATTTTCTACCCGAGGGTATAATAATTTCAACAAAAATGTTAACTTTCAACCAATTAGTTTCATTTTCGACTAAAATAGTTCAATTTTACTACCAAAGTGGTTGGGTTTTCAATACAAATAGACGAATTTCCAATACAAAATTATGAAAATTCAACAAAAAAGTTAATTTTCAAGCCTGAAGACGAATTTTCTACAAAACAGTTGAATTTCTAATCCGATTATATGATAATTCCGACAAAAATGTTATTTTTAATCCAAATACTTGAATTTTTACTACCAAAATAGTTTAGTTTTCAATCCAAAAAAACGAATTTTCGACAATGCTTTCGAATTTACAAAACGAAATTATGAATTTTCGACCAATTTTCTACAAAACTTTTCAATTTTCAACCCAAAAATGTGATAATTTCAAGAAAAATGTTTATTTTGAACAAAATAGTAGAACTTTTGATCTAGAAAGACGAATTTCGAACAAGAAATTTTAATTTTCAACCTGGTTTGAAATACTTAATAAAAAAGTAAATTTTCAACCAAATAATAGAATTTTTATCACAAAAAGATGAATTCTCAACCAAAAATATAATCGTAGACTTTTAAACCAAGGAGAATGAACTTTCAATAAAACTGGCTAAACTTTTTTATTGGATTCTAATAATTTAGTTGGCAATTAAGTAGTAATACAAGAAAAAGTGTGGAAAAGGGGAATAGAGAAAAAACTTTGAAACCTGCGATGAGTAATTAGAAATTTTGACTAATTTTCAATAGTTTTCAAATATATACTATAGCCTTATTTTTGCTGACATTAAAAAATGCAGTTTTCTCAAATTATTCCTTTCTAGAGGATTCTGTACTGAAAATAGTACACTCTATAGAGAAAAATGATTGGAATAAAAAATCAAAGCCTATCTACCGATTAAAAATACATTTAATTTTTTTTAAACAATTGTTTCCTAATGTATTTTGGTCAGCAGAAAGTGCTAAAATGTTCAGTAGATTTTTTGAATCTAGCAGTTAGAGTACGCTTTCGTACAATATATTCACGAGATACTCGCATGATATAAAAAGTTTTTAATAATAAATGAAATCCCCTTTTTTCCCTAACATTGAACTATCCAGGCGGCAATATTATATATAGTTTATGTATAGTGTGAAGTATTATATATAATATTCATTTGTTTTATATAAAAAATGTATAAAATAAACGAATATTATATATAATACTTCACACTATATATAAACTATATATAATATTTCCGCCTGGGTACTGAACTGCTGTGATTACAAATGCTATGTCATTTTTAATTATGCGTAACATTATAAACTGTTTTTATTTTTATTGATTACAGTTTAACATAGATTATATTTAGATAGGATTTAATGATTGAAGAGACCTTATTTTTTTTAGTTTTTCAAGTCACATAATATTGACACTAATTTGGTCAATATGACTAATTTTCTTATAAATGTAATTCCCTTTGTTAAGTTTAGAACAATAGGAACTATAAATAATATAAAATATGAATGGCGGCTGCGATTATTCGAAGAAATTGTAGATCTAACAATATCTACAACATATATATGATGTTAGATTTGATACTTTCACGATGATTCATTATAATAAATTTAAATTTTAAATTTAGAATTTAAAAATTTTAAAGATTTTTCGGGTTTCAATCGCAACATTCAATGGCAACATTCATAGTTTCGCACACGATTGAAACCCGAAAAATCTTTAAAATTTTTAAATTCTAAATTTAAAATTTAAATTTATTATATATATGATGTATATTATATCCACAGTTGCTGCATCTTGTCTGACTAACAATATCCAATACTACTTAATCCTCTTTAGAATTTCTATTCTCTATATAGTATATGTTCTACTGTTTGATTTATTTTTACTTGTATTCAATAATTTAATGTCTCGATAGTTTCTAAATAACATAATTTACTTAATATTATTAAACTCCAGCTTAAAATTTGAGCAAAAAAACACATTAATGGAACGAAATGCTCGAAAATCCTGCACTCATTTTTGTTGAATACCTGATTGGCTGCATACTACGTGAAAATGACTTCAAGTGGCTGACATTAAGTGGCACTTTAAGTGTATTATTTTGAATTTTCTGGAATTTTGTAAATCGCAATTCCCAAGTGAGGATTTTTCATTCTAAACATTTCTTTCTAAAAGATAAAATTTAAATCGTAAATGATACTTTAATAATAAAGGCGTAAATTCTCTTCTTAACTTTTTGACCAAATGTTTTAAAAATAACAAACGGATTCTATTCATGACCCTTTGACCTCATTGGATGAAGTTATTTGCATTTATCTATTGATAAAGATTAAGAACTTTCAGCACCATCAATTTAGTGAATCAAAATTTCCAGATGAGTAATTTTATTTGCTGATAGAATTTCTTCCTTAATGTTTCTAAACATTATTGATAAGAGAGAAAATTTTAATTGTAAATATGTTTTGATATTGAACAATAGTTCTCTTCTTAAAACTTTGCTACTATATTATAATTTGACAATAATAATAAAATTATTTGAAATTTGAGGAGATTAAAAAAAATGTTAACAAAATGCAGATTTTTGAATATTTTGAAATCAAATTTCAAACGTATTTAAGCATTTTAAAATGTGCTAAAATAATAAAATTGTTTTCTCAAAATTTCTTGGAAAAATTTAAATTATTTTTTTATTTTAACAAATTAATTTAAAGAGAATATTTGAAAATATTTTAAAACATTTCAAATGAGTTCCTAAAATTAAGGAAATTATTTTAAAGTCCAATTTCTCAAATTGGAAAAATTACAAAATTTTATAAAAAAATTTGAGTAAGTTCAAGAGATATTTAGAAGCTTTGAAAAGATAAAACAATAATTATAAACTTCAAAAATATTTCAACAAATTTGTAACGAGATGTAGATTTTTGAAGATTTCCAAACAAAATTTTGTCAGCTGCTTAAGCATTTTGAAAAGTTTCAGAAGAATGAAAAAATTGTCTTCAGATTTATGGGAACTATCTAAAAAAATTGCAAAAGTTGCCCAAAAGAAAATGTGAGGAATAATTTGTGTCAGTTTAAAAAATATTTAGGACTTTTAAAAGCTTAGAAGGAGTTAAAAATATTTTAAAAGTTTAAAAGATTTCCCAAAATGTATAAAATAATTTTATATGATTTTACTGATTTCCAAGCGTCAAACATTCCTAAATAACTTTTGAACCGTAGAAGATTTTTCCTTGAATTTGGTAAAATTGTGTAAAATTAAAAGAAATTCTCAGAAATTTGGTAGGTACTTTTTCGACATATCTGATACCTTCAAAAATAGTTTGAAATTTCGTCGTGAAATCTAGGAAAAACTTATTTATGCAACCTTAAAGCAAATGATATTATAATATATAATCGTCTGCATATTTTACACAAGTATTTAATATTAGTTATATGAATTCTTCCTATGTATTGTTTATGGTTCTCTTTTCTATTGTTATATATAATATGTAGATACAATGAAATACAAAAATTTGATATTAATTTAATTTTTAATATAATAATTGCGTGAAAACCAAATTATCGCGCGAGTGGTGCGCGTGTTTTTTCTAATTTAAATGTTTCTTAGAAACCGCTCAAGCAATTATATAGATAACAATTATTTTGTGATAAGAGCATCGCGAGTTAAACTAAGCTAAAACTCTACTTTTTCATATAACGAATAATGGATTTAAATAAAAATAAATGTTTTGTCAGAATCTTCTTGAATCGGATCCCAATGATGAAATTTAGATTAAATGTCAAAAGGCGACGTGTGTTTTTTGTCGGAAATTGATATTTTTATTCTAAAAATCATTTGATTTTAAAGGATATTTATAACTTTACAAATTTAGATTACGTTGTTCTTTACATCGAAAATTCATATTTTGAAACAGAAATCATTATAATTTGAACAAAGTTTACAATCCTTCAACAATTTTGGATTATATTAGTTTTTTTCGTCGGAAATGTGCAATTGAAATGAAAGAAAAATTATATTTCAAACATTTTAAAGAAGCTTCACAACTTTTTAATAATTTCAGGTTATGTTTGCATTTCACACTGGAAAGAAAGTGCATTTTTAGTAAACCGGGAATTTTTAGTGAAAAATCGTGAAATTTAAAAGAAGATCGCGAATTTTTATGCAATTGTAGAATCATTAGATTAACCGTTTCCGTATGATTTATCGCTTTTCTAGCATTTTATATCGGGAATCGGTAGCTTTGATGAAGAATCACTAGATTTTGAAGAGCATAAAAAGCGTTCAGACAATTTTTGGTTATGCTTGCGTTTTTCATTACTATATATTAAAACTTATAAGATTTCAAAGAATATATACAATATTTGAACAATAATATGGTATGTTAGCGTGTTCCACGCAAATTGGTTATTTAAAACCAATTTTTTTTTTTTAAATTAAAGTTAAGATATCAATTTTCATGAATTATTAGGAATTTGTTTGTTTTGTCTTTTTTTTTCTATTATTTTGAACGACATATATGATAGAATACAAAAATTTTGTAATTATACTCATTTTATATTATTATTTAAGAATTACGTATGAGCAAAAAATAATAATCGTTTGTTTTGTAGTTTTATATAAATATAATATATGTTTTATTATAAAAGTATTGCATTTATTAATTTTTTTTAATACGCCGTTATTTCAAGATAAAAAAATCCCTTCTTTCGAAAAAAAATCCCCTATTTTCCCTAGAATTGAACTGCTGAACCACTGTGATCCCTGAATTAGACATCTAGGCTGACCAGTACGTTCCGTGACTACTTAATTATCGAACTGCAAATATCTTCAAAATTCCGTTTCTGTATTTCCATACATTTATTATTTAGTGTTTTATATAAAATAAAGTGACTAGTTTCATACAATTTTTTACCTCTACCATTTTTGTAATCGTTTTTTGTTTCCATTATCGTCAGTACAATTAGTGCTAAAATAAGATATATGTTGACGCACTTAGTTATTGTGCAATGTATTTTTCCGCAATTTTTCACCGTCATGGTTTGGATAATCGTTTTTTCATGGTCGCTAGTATAATTAGTGCCAAAATAAGATGTATGAACTTAGAAAAAGTATAAAAGCGAGCGAAATACTTTAGAATGCATTGAAATAGAAAAATTAACTGCGAGTAAGACACGTATTTACAAAAATTATATTATTTTATAATACTGTTTCATCATGCAAAATTGCATTTATGTCAGTTTTCTGCTAACGACTGTTCTACTTTACACTCTTCATATCACTGAAGGCAGTATGTATAACGAGAGTTAGATCGAAGTTGTTAAAATCAGACATTTTGTTCTTGTGAATTTATTTTAAAAAGTGATATATAGATATAGTTGAGACAAATAAAGTTAACCTTTTGATAAGAAAACCTAGCGCATATTTTGGTGCTGAATTTCCTTTTCAATGAAGAAACTTATTCATTTTAAAACACAAGGAATGGAAATTTTCTTGTTTGTTTCAGTAAGCATGGATGGTTATGCTGATTCATGGAGGGCAGCTAGTAAAGCTAACAAGGGTCGCTAAAAGATCATTAATATTTCTACCTGCATGATTGATAAGTTCATCAAATATGTGGACTATACAAACTGCTATGTATAATATAAAAAAAAAGAGATTCACAAAATAGTTAACTGTTTTATTGATTGGAAATTCGATTTTATGAAAAAAGAATAATCCTTTATTCTTAAATAAATGATTCAGCTGGGTAGTTATGTAGGTACTTGAAAATTCGCATTTTTTATTGTATAGGAAAAATTACGGCGAATTTTTCTTCTGTATTTTTGAAATAATTCCGACTTCGCTTTTATTTATTTACTGTGATAGTTAACCAAGTTTGACATAAGCTTCGTTAAAAGTATATTCGTAAATTCTTTAACTGATATGAGAGAAATAACTCGACTTCGAATAGGTTACATAATTACAAAAAATAGAATAGTTGAATTTGCTGATAAAAAATATATCTTCAATCCGAAGAAAAAATAAATTTTTAACAAAGTGATTCAACTTTGTACCAAGCAGTTCGATTTGCAATCAAGAAGATTGATTTTCTACCCAAAAAGACGAATATTGAAATAAATACAAAAATTTTCAACGAATAATGGAATAGTTATATTTTCAGTAAAATAAAATTATATTTTAATAAAATAGTTGAATGTTCACCCAATAAAATTAATGATCAATAAAGTAGTTGAACTTTCAACCAATTAGTTGAGTTCGTGACAAAACAGGATGATTAGTGAATGCAAAATTTAATAGTTGAATTTTCAACTAAAAATAGTTAACAAATTTAGTTTTCTGAAAAAAATTAATTTTCATCAAAATAGTATGATCTTCAACCAAAAAATAAATTAAAAAAAAATTAGTTTAGCTTTCAAACAAGTAGTTAAATTTTCAACCAAAAAAAGATGGATACTTAGTGTAAAATTAGTTAGTAAATATTGGATTAATAACTATCAGTTAAGCCGAACATTGATAAGTTGAATTTTTATATAATATAAATAATATAATATAAAATAATATAATATAAATTTTTAGCCAATAATGGAATAGTTACATTGTCAGTTAAAACAATTAATTTTCAATAAAATAGTTTAATTTTTAACCAATTATTCAGTAGACTCTTCAATTATAAATAATTAACTTTGAACCAAAAATAGTTGGATTTTCTTATTTGAAATTTTCCAACAACAGGCAAAAAGGAGAATGCTTTGAAAGGGGGAAAAAGAGGAGAATATATGTAGGATTGTGGAGGCTGTATTCAGAAGCTTTACTTGTAAAATAAAATCACTCATTTTCTCCGAAAATTTCTAAAAATTATTATACACATTTGTATTTTCCATGTGTGAAGACACATTTTGCATTGAACCTTCTCCACCTGTGTTACAAATCGCCCCATTTTATCTGACTTCAAAATCTTTTTTTTTTGTTCTTTATCGAAATGATTCTGCTATTCTATATTATAATTTGAAGAAATACTAAGTGAAAATATATAAAAGAAAATAAATAATATTCGGGGGGGGGGGGGGGGGCTACTGAATTAAGATGAAATGTTACTGAATTCTTTTAAATTCGTTGGAATTTGTTTCTATTCTTCAGAATGCCTTTAAATACTCTTGAATTAGTATTAATAGGTATACAAATGAATTCGGTGCCTTCATTTTGATGTCTTGTAACTCTTAGTCAAACTGGATTTTTTTGTCGTCTTAAGGTAGTTTCAAGGGGCGATTTTTAAAACATAATATAATATGTGGCGGCCTTGCAGACTGGACCTAAAAAATCATTAGTAAATACACTGGCATCCGAGAAGGAGCATTTGAGACATTGCATACTTTTTGCATTCCAATTGAAAAATCGTCATTCTGAAATCTCTGAAACTACTTTTTACATGTTTTACGTGTCACCGCACCTTCTCCTAAGACTAAGCAAAGAAAATATAGTATCTCAAATGTTTTATTGTCTGACGCCATTTTACTGACTAATGATTTATGCGGTGAAGTCCGCAGGGCCGTCATTTATTATATTGTCTTTCAAAGCTTGAGATTCACCCTTAAAGACTACTTTAGAGCGAGAAAAAATTCAAGTTCGACCAAGAGTTAAAAGACATCAAAGTAAAGGCACCGAATTAATTTGTAGACCTAATAGTATAGCAGTATCACTCTAGAAATAATAAAATACAAACACATTCCTACGTGACGAAACAAAAAAAGACAAAAATAAGACACAAAAAAATGAGGATTTTCTCGAGGCAGCTTAAATGAATGTGTGGGAAGAGGGAAGGGGAGAAACAACCCCCGTCCCGGGATAAGTAGCTTTCGACATTAAAGATGCAAGCCTTAAAAACGATGATTCAAAGCCGAGGAAGGAGAGAAAAAGATACAGAGTGGCTGTATGAGGTCTGTCTGGCTAAGTGGCACAACACCATTTTCGTTTCAAACCCCCTGGTGCCTCGGGAGACTTTACCTCCGGTGTAGAGAGTGGTACCATGCCCACTCTCGGGCGGCGTGGCGTTTCGGTCTCCGTGACTTTTGAGATCCCCTGTCCCTGTTTCTCGGTCCCGTGGGATGCTTTCTATGCCTACTGCCAGAGCAGAATATGTACAGGGAACTCAGCAAACCTTTCTGCCTGCCTACCGTAAGCCACCCCCGTCGGACCCCATGGTACATAAATAAATAAATAAATGGATTTACGAGACCCGGCACGATCTGCTCGACTCTCTCGTGACGCTTCGGTGCGCGAGGGACGAATCACCTCGCTTGGAACAATGCAAAATATTATTCGAGAGGGAGTAGAACAATGAAAGATATAATATGTTAGGTGGACATAGGATGAAAAAGGTGGAATGAAACGAGTCTATTAATACTCTTGAGAATTGAGAATTCAGGAAATATTTTACTTCCTAATTAGAGTGGTCCAAAAAAGCAGTGGAATTTTTTTTCTCTTGAATTTTTATGCATATCGCCCCCAAATTTATTCGAATTGACAAAAAAATAAACGACTTTAAAAAAAAATTATATTTAGAGCTTCCGCAAGCCCCATGAAGTCTAAAACGTATGTCATAGGAAGAAAAGAGGTTTTTGTAAATTCCATTCAGAATTGTCAATATTAGATAAATCGAGCTGACACAACATTTATTCTCACAATTAGTTATAGAATACAAATGAATAATTACTTTTTCAATATTATCCCCATAAGTCTGTGTTATAAGGTCCCAAAAAAAACAGATAAGTAAAAAGTTGGGTTATGCGGGATTTTCGCGGTGGTTATTATTTTTTTTGCGATTCCTTTTAGTACAAATTGTTTTTGATACGTGAAATTCTACTATCTACTAATGATTAGATGTTTCCATAAATTGTTTGAACAATTTATTATTGTTTTTAGCAGTTTTTCTCTTAGAATAGATTTAGAAAGTCACGTTTTTCCCCGAATTTTTCAACTTATTTTCACCCTTTTTATTAGAAAGAGTCAATAATCAATTAAATTTGATATAAATAATTGTTTGAACTATTTATTATTATTCATAATAGTATTATCTTAGAATAGTCTTAGAAAGTTGCAGTTTTGTCTAAAATTTTTCACTTCTTGTGCACTATTCAAATAGGGTGGGCAATAATTTGATATGCTTAGCAAAAATAATTTTTGTAACACTTTATTTATATTTCGAATAACATTTACCTTTGAATGAATCAAGAAAGTTGCGTTTTTTTCTGAAATATTCAACTTTTTGTCCACTTCTCACTTAAAGTGTGGTAATAATTAATTCAATCTAATAAACATAATTGTTTGAACAAATTATCATTGTTGATAACTATCTACTCTTATGCTAGATAGCTGCGGATTTTTTTGATATCTTTCACTTCTTGTCAACTTTTCACTTAGAGTGAAAATAGTTGAATTTTTAAGTCAAAAATACTAAGTTTTCAGAAGTCATTTGAATTATCAGTATGAAAAGTTGAATTTTCGAAAATAGCTTTAACTAAGAAAAAAGAATTTCCAATTAAATAGTGAAGTTTATGACAAAAAAAAAAGACTTTTGAACAAAATAGTTGAATTTTCATCCAAATGGTCGAATTTTTAATCAAAAGAAATTAAACCTCAACTAAAAACAGTTGCATTCTCAACTAAATGGTTGAATTTTCAAGCTGGAAAGACTGAAAAGTTCAATTTTCAAGAATGGATCGGTTTTCACCAAGAAAGATGAATTTTTAACCAAATAGTTGAATAAAAAAAATAGTTGCATGTAAAACCAAAAAAGTTGGAGTTTTCATGAAAAGAGACGAATTCTCAAAAAAAAAAAAAAAAACAGACTAACTTTGAAACAAGTTACTGAATTTTTATGCCAAAAAGACGAATTTTTTAGAAGACATTTGGACTTTCAACGAAAAAGTTATTTTTTTAACAAAAAAGATTATTTTTCTACCATAAAACAGAAATTTCAATCCAAAAGGAAGAATTTTCTATCCAAAAAGGTGAATTTTCAACAGAACAATTGAATTTTCAACCGTAAAAGATAAATTTTCAACAAAATAATTCCATTTTTAACAAAAAAATCGAATATATAACCAAAAATAATTAACTTCTAACTGGAAATAGTTGGATTTTTTATTGGTTGCTATTAATTTAGTTCGCATTTGAACGAGAAAATAAACATAGGAAAAAAAAGGAAATTGCTTGAAAACAGAGAGAAAAAGTTCAATTCTTTCGAAACAGAAAAAAGGAGAATATGGGAAAGAATAAGAATATTGTAATTATATTTGACATGAGTTGATTTTAACCATTTTCAACTTGAAAATGTCCAACTCTTAAGGCTTGCAATTGGAAAAAATGTAAACTTTAAACATGGATTTACAAAATTCGAAATTGCTTAATTTCAAACAGTGTAAATTAAAACATTTCTAAGTATAAAGCTTTAATAAGAAATTCTTCAGTTTTCAATGTTCTTAATAAAAATTGTACAACTTTTTCTAGGTTTGAATTTCAATTTTAAATGTTTCTTTATGATTAAAATTGAAACTAAGTAATTGCTGTATGGAGTCTATATAATAATCTATCGTATGAAAATTCTATCCAATATTTAAATTAAAATTATTTCAATTTATGATTTTCTGGTTTTTTAGTTCCTATTATAAATCGTCACACTAAATATGAAAGTATATAGGGTACAGGTGGCTATATATAATGCCTATTTTGATAAATAATTATATTTACATTTATTGCCTATACTTTTTTCAAATTTAAGTTTAAGTTTCTTTTCTAAAACTCGTAGCAGTAATCAATGGACCTTTTTTGTCAATTTTATACATAAAGTTTTAAGGCTTACACCTAAAAATCCTTAAAAGAATATCAATTTATTGAAATTAAGTTTAGTATTGTTGCTGGTAAGAAGAGTGCCAACTTAAAAGCTAGAAATATCGTTTTAAATGTTTCTGAAAGCGCTATATTTATACATTTCAAGTCAAAAAAAGCAAAAAACTGAAAACGAAAAGAAATACATTTCCTTCTTATCTTCAGAAGTTTCTGACTCAACGCAAATTTAGAATCGTAAAAGTAGTTTCGAAAGCTTCTCCAATTTATTTTCCCTGATTTATTATTTCATCTCCGGGGCGTTAAAAGTTTGCTCTCCTAACAAAAAATCTGACCCAGTTTGCAATTATTGTTCCGGGTTCGATTTTGTATTTGGACACGGCTTCATCCGGGAATATAATAACCTTTTTTTTTAATTAAAAAACTTCAACGAGGGACTTAACTGAATCTCAGGGAAAAACATAAAATCAACTGTCTCTCCAAAACATGATACTTGTGGTAAAAATAGAATTCTGTATAAAATGGGATTTATAAATCAAATAATTGAAGCCTCGTCAAAAAGAACGTTGTATCAATTCCATTTTTGCTTGAAAATTTATATTTTTTTAGTTGAAAATTTATTTATTTTGTAGGATTAAAAGCTTAACTGTTGTTAAACAGTTGGTTGAGAATTAAGTTGATAAATGAAAACAGAAGTACCAGTAGTAAAACGTCCAGAACCGGTAGTATCAAACATATTATTTTTAAAAGGAAGAATAATAATTATTTTAAAGATTTTCCGAATTTAGTTTTTGAATTTTTGTCGAGACTTAATTAAATGCGATTTTCTGTGTTTGTCCCTGTTCAAAATTTCTAGAGTTGGATTTAAAAAACGGCACTTTTGAGTGTGCGATTAATGTGAAATAAATAACGTCGACTATTTTCACATTTCTTTCCGAATTACACGGGAACCCGGATATCCGTAATCTGGATTTGTGCCTTCCAAGAATTCATGGCCACCACATTTTGGTGTTATGAGGAGCTGTGGGGCCAAAATCGAGGACGTGTTCAGTCAAGCGTGACAATAGAGCTCAAGGGCCGCACTCTCAGCGTGTCAGTTGCGTCGAGTTGCGTCATGCTTTCAAATAAAATAGAAATCTTTCATGTGGGCCTTGCGGGGAACAATGCACAAATCCAGGTTCCAGTTTAATTAAAATTTTTCGTTTCACCTTTGTTGATAAAACGTCCTTTCATTCAAAGCTTCAATTAATTTTTACTTGGGCTCTTATTTTCACTTTAAGATTTCGATTATTAAATAAAAAAAATGATGACTCACCCAATTTATCGTTTTCTGCCTACGTTCCAAGAGCCGTTGCTGAAGTTTTGGCCCAGGCCCAGCGAGGAAAGCCTTTACAAGCGATCGAGTTTTCTCCAGATGGGTTGGAGCCACTGCTTCGACTTGGGCCAAATATTTTTGCAAAGTAGACTCCAGGTTTGGCACTGGGAGACTCGGTAGAGGCTCGTCTTTCTGAAAAATATGAATACAATTCTTACGTTATTATACTTTATTTCAGAAGAATTTAATCCAAGGGTAAAGGTATCTTTCAAAATACTTTATTAGAATGGAATATATAATACAACATTAGGAAACGTAGTTAAAAACCAGAATTATATACATGAGAGGAATTATATAAGCTTTTTTTAAATATACTAGTATCATCAATCGTTGGCTACGCGCGCTTGTATTATCTTGATTTGAGGGGCAAAATAATTTTAAATACAAAATAAAAATTTCGAATAACTATTTATTTTGTAGGTGTCTTTGTTCATTTATTTTTAAGGTTATATAAATATAATTTTCTTCAGATTCTTGAGAGAAATTAGAAAATATAAAAAAAAAAATTTTTAGAAATACGAAATCTAGATTGCAACATAAAGGTTAATCTTCAAACAAATAATTGAATTTCCAGAAGAAAATACTAATGTTCAACCAGCTGTATTTTCAACAAAAAATTTAATTTTCAACCAAATACATAAATTTATACATAGAATTGCCTTAAATTCTTCCGTATTCGTTTTTGATCATTTTCGAAATCTTTCGCAACGTTTTAAAATCTGTATATGCTTTTTTAAATTAATTAAAATAAATAAATAACTGTTTTGGATTTTCCCTGGAATCTTAAGTAAGTTCTTTAATTATTTGGGAAAAAATTGAAAAATTTCATTTTGAAATCTTCAAAAATCTACATTTTACTTTAAGTTTCTTGAAATCTACCTAAATACTCAAATGATGAAATTGTTTTTACTTCCAAATATATTTGCTAGATAAAAATTTCAACAAAAAATTAATCTTGAACCTAATATTTGAACTCTATAACAAAAAAATATAAATTCGAAGCGAAAAATGAAATAGTTGATATTTCAGTGCAAACATATTTTTAGTTTGAGTGAAAAACAGATTAATTCATCCAAAAAGAGAACTTTTAAACAAAATAGTTTTATCCTCAACTAAAAAAGACTAATTTGTAGGCAGTTGCTTTTCAACCAAAAACTCTTGAATATTTCTCAAAAGCGACGAATTTTTCATAAAAATGTTAAAATTTTCAACTCGAAAATTTGAACTTTCAAATAAAAAATAATTTTAAAATGAATGGTTGAATTTTTAACTATATTAAGGGCATGATTTTTATACAAAGAAGATTAATTTTCTACCAAAAAAGAAAAATTTTGAACTAAAATGGTTACATTTTCAACTAAAGAAATGAATTTTAAACTAAAATGATGAATCTTCAGCCAAATGAGTGAATCTTGCACCAACTAGTTCAACTTTTACCAAAAATATTTCAAAAAATTTTAATACAAAATAACAATTTCATAAATTCAAAAAAATATTCCCAGGAATATAAAGAAAATTTTTTTATTATCTTCAAATCTTTTAGATCTTTAAAATCTTCAAAGTTTTGTTTCGAAATCTTCTTTATTATTTAAAAATCTTTTAATAATCTTCTAAATATGTTTTAAAAAGATTCGAATTTTCCCTAAAATTTTGAAAAAATTATGCAAGATTAAAAAAAATTGCCTCCAAAACTTTCAGACTCTTCATTGATAATTTTGGAAATCTTTTGGGATATTAAAAAAATTTCGCAAATATTCACTTAAAATAAATATTTTCAAATAAAAAATCATGTCAAATTTTCCGAGAAATCTTAAGAAACTTTTTTATTCTCTTGACGCCTTTTTAAAACTCGTATAAAACTTCTACATTTTTTTCGAAATCTTCGAAAATGTACATTTTCTTTTAAATAACATTATTTTCATATTCCTTAAAACTTCTAAATATCTCTTAAACTTCTTTGAAATAAAATCATCTGAAATTTTTGAAAATATTTTCAAATATTATCTTTTAATTTATTTAAAAAAAATTAAGTTTAATTTTCGCTAAAATCTTAAGAAAAAAATTATTGTATAGTTACTTTCAAAATCTTAAAAATCTTCCAAATTTCCAAAAATCTACATTTAGTTTAAAACTTGTCAGTTCCGGTAATGTTTTGATTACCATAATTTAATTTTTCTCATCTCATTGAATGTGTGCAAAAGCTTACAAATTATATGTTACTAGAAAAACAAAAGCTGTTACTAGAATACATTTTCAAACTTAAAATTCTTCATTTTGGAAATTGCGATTTACAAAATTTTTGAAAATTCGAAAGAACACTCTGATGATAGCCGCTTAAAGTAATATTCTCACATAGCACAAATTCCGAAAAAACCAGGTCTGCTTCAGGTTTTTTCGGGACGTGTGGTATGTGGGATTCATCCGGTACGCAACCAATCAAGTGCGAGATTTTAGATAATTTCGCTCCGCCTATTTTTTTAGATAGGATTAAATTACTTCTTTGAAGATTAAAAGAAAATTGATTTCCTCATTCAAACCATATAATTGACATTACTTTATAGACAATAATGATTCCAGTGATTATCAATTTATTTTACAATATTGCAGACCTTCAGTCAGAACTTTGATTCAATCAGAAAATGAAGGAAGGATCTTGAAAATAAAAGGAAGTAAATTGTATTTGATATGAAGGATACATAAGTCATTATTAAATCCGAGAAATCCTTGAGTTGAGATTTCCTAAGTACTCTCTACTGGTTGAATAACTTTAATTTCTCCAATTTTCTTTTGTTTTGAAGAAATTTCTTCCTTGTAAAATAAAATACAAATCCGGGATCTAAATATAGATTTAAACGCGTCAAAAAGTAACTTAAATTTGTCAAGCACGATTTCAAAATAGAAATAATAATTAGGAAAAATGGCCTCTGAGGCATTACAAAAATAATAAAGTATTATAAGTATAAGTAATGTAAAACTTATATTATTTTGCACTTAGCTTCAAATAGAACACATCTAAATAAATTTCTATTGGATTCACATTCACGGATTTTTGTTATTTTGTGTAATATTAGTATTCTATATAATTTGAATTGTCTTTTAGAAACTTTTGAACTTGAAAGGTTTTCAAGCGTGATTATTAAAATCTTTTCTTATTTTTAAATAAAATATACACAAACTGCATTTTCGAAACGGATGTCAGGAAACAATTTAAGAATTCTCTTTTTTCCTTGATTCAGGAAACTTTCCCTATTTCCTCCATTTTTTAGTTTTTTTCGCTCCAATACGAACTGATTCAATAGAACCCAATAAGAAAATCCAACTATTTTTTGTTGAAAATTAATAATGTTAATGTGGTTGAAAATTCAACTATTTTATTATAAAGGGAATCTTTTTTATTGAAAATTGAACAGTTTTGTTCAACATTTCTTTTTTTTTCATAGCAAATTTTTCCATTTGCATTGAAGATTTATTTTACTTGGTAGAAAAATTATATTTCTTGGTTGAAAATGAACTTCTTTGTTGAAAATTCAACTGTCTTCTGATAAATTTGTCTTTCTGACTTAAAACTTCAACCACTATTTCCTTAAAAAGTCATTTTTTCAGTCTAAAATTGAAATATTTTTTCAAACATTCGTATTTTTTATATAAAATTTGTTCTTTTGAATTAAAAGTTAATCTTACTGGTAGAAAAGTCATATTTCTAGGTTGAAATTCAACTATTTGGTTATAAACAAATATTTTATTAAGAATTTAACTATATTGTCAAAATATCATCATGTTGGGTTAAAAATTCAGCTGCTTCGTTGGACATTCGTCTTTTTGGTTAAAGAGTTTATCTTTTTGGCAGAACAATTATTTTTCATGTGTGAAAATTCAACCGTCTTTTGAAAAAATGTATATTTTTGTTTTGAACTGTTTTTGGTTGAAGTTTATTCTTTTTAGCTTGAAAACTCAACTATTTGAGTTGAAAATTAATTTCTTCAGTAGAAAATTGAACTTGTTGATTGAAAATGTATATTTTTAGTTAAACATAACTTTTTTAATAACCATTCATAATTGGGGGGTTATGAATTCAAATGTTTTGTCGAAAATTCGTCTTTTTGGTTTGAAAATTCAACTGTTTGATTAATCATTAATTTCTTTGATAAAGATTTATATTTTTTGGTTGAAAATTCAAATCTTTTTTTTTTTTAAACTGATTTCTACCGGTGGAAGTTTAATATTTACTTTTTTTAAAAGTAATTCTTCTTTGATTGAGCATACAATTATTTTGATGAAAATATTTGTCTCTTCTGATAGAATTCAACCCTTCGGTTGAAACTTCAACTATTCTGTTGAAAATTTATCTTTTTTCAGTTGTAAATTCAAGTATTTTATTGAAAATTGATGTTTTTTGTTGAAAATTTGTCTTTATTGGTAGAAAATTAATCTTTTCAATTCAAAATGCAACAATTTGATCAGAAATTCATCTATTTTGTTGAAAACGTAATATACATTTCAAATTGAAGTCTTAGGAAGATAAAGTGTTTCATATTGAGTCGGTATATTTATAGATAAGTATTCTGATTTTTTCCATCATTATGTAGAAAAATGTCCATAAAATAACATTTTTTCGAACGAAAAACTTATAAAAATAAATAACGGAATCTGTGAATAATATAAATAGTAAATAGTAGAAAAAATGCTGCTAGTAATTCAAAGATATGGTAAAAATTAAGTTTTTTAGGATGTTTGTCTGCTAGAAACTCAGTGCCAAATTTAGTATATTTTTACTAACATTTTTTTAAATGTATAAAATCACAAGCAAATAATATAATCATAATATCGTGGAATAGGAATTCCTGCAAAGTTAGTAGTACGAGATTCGTCGGATGTATTCGTTTCTTGTCAGAATTATTCTTTGCAAAAATAAATATAACTGATCTTGTAATGAATTCAAAAGAGATTTTTTGGGTTTCAGTCGTGTGAAAAACTACGGATCTTGCCGAGGTTTCGTGAAGATTGCAGTTCAGTCATGCCAAATAAATTTAATTTTATTCGAATCTTTACCTGTAGAAGACAACATTTTTGTCGATTGATATTAAAAGACTTACAAATCGCAGAAGTCGATGGTGCCCACGACAAATTCAAAAGTTTCACTCTTACCTTGGTAATTGCTTGTATCAAAGGAAATTTTCTTAATAAATAGCCATCCAATAGGACTATATTTTGCCAAATTTTGATTTCGATCGGAGAATTCGAGATATATTTGATTATGTATAATGCTTTTCGGAATATAAAATCCAGCTACCTGCTTTGGGATTTGACGTTGCATATGACAACCGAGGAATGTTGTATTTTTAGTTTCGCAAACAATTTTCATTTCACGAAAAAATATGAAAATTTTTCTATATTTGGCAATGATGCAATGGCGAATGTTGTCGTTCAGTTTTCATAGTAATGATTATATGTTAGTTTTACATGATTTTACATAATTAAACGTCGAATTCAGTATAAAGAATGCATTCAAGAACCAAAAATGGAGGGGATGCTAGTTTTTTTTTGCGTCAGTAAATGTGACGAAACCGGGACCACCTTTTTATCGATCGCTCTTTCATCTGTAGATGTTCTTTCAAAGTCGCTACACAACTTCGAGGTCTACTTGAATAGTTAAAATGTCTTTTTTTTTTAAGTCATTATTCTTGGCTACCCAAAGGATCCTTTCCGTGCCGCGCCCTTGGGTATCCAGTCCAACAATGAATAAGGAAAAGTAGTTATAGATCTATCCAGTAACGTACTTTCGGCTTTTGGAGTTACAATTTAAAATTTAATATTGTAACTAAAAATCATAATTATTCTGGAAAACTTCACTTGAACCATATCATCACTTGCAAATTATAGAATTCACGACAATGAAACAAAACGTCGGACGGTTGAAGTAAACAGACATTGAGTTTCAAAATTCAGTATTACATATGAACATTGTTGAATCACAATCATTTGCAATAATACTTTTTAACTTTTGTTTTTTTCTGTGTTTCACAGACCTTAAAATATCTTAAGTAACAAGTGGCTCTGCCCCCCCCCCATATAAGAGACTATGTAATTTATGCACTGCCCCTAAAAACGTTTTGTTCTTGGAGGGTAGTTTCCTACATGTTCTGATGCATGTCCAACAATGGCAAGCATAGAAGTCACCACTTTCGAGGCTGGTGTAGCAAAAAAGTATTTTCAGGAATTTCTAACAAAACAAGATGAAAGGAATAAAATAGTGTTACTCTATTGCAAGGTGTGGCAGAGTAGGCTTTATAGCTTGAGCGCCAGGGGAGTTCTCCATGGGCTTCCCATCTGTATTGAAACTAACAAACTAACTCTATGGCAAACTTGCTTGAACTGTAGTTTTATTGACACTGTTGTTAGTTTGTATGATTACAATTGAATATTAATGAGTATCGGAGTGCTATTTAGATATGTTGATACATACAAATATAAATTACAGTTTATGAACAGTTCGTGCTGGAGTTTGGATTAGAGTCCGAACAATCTTATGGTGTAGTGGATCCCGCGGTTCGGTTGACTCCAGAACTTTATAACAATAGCGTCGTGATAAGGAGTAAAACACAGTTCATGGACACGTTCTCCTGTAGACTCCTTCCCTAACCAACTGCGAAGTTCGACTCGAGTAATTTTTTCTCCATTCGGGCTCTGAATAATCCTCTGAAGTTGAATGACACCGCCATCAACATTGGGCCCTTCATGTATTTCGATGGGATGGCCAATGAGTCGTTCGCCTGGAACTTTTTTTCCAAAGATGACTTCACCATTATTGGCACCAACATCTATAATTGGTGGTTCCACTCTAATAGATATCAATGATGCAGTTCCGACTGGTTTCTCAACTCTGATAGATGTTAATGGTTCATTTTTTACCGCTGATGATGTAACCACATTGGCAACCAACATTGTAATAAATATATAGGCAAATATCAGTTTATACGAGGACATTTTTACGTAAGTCAGTGTATGATCACTTGTGTCTCATCTAAGAATAGATGATTTGAAAATTGTCTGAACAAGATTTAATAGAATCTATTATCAAATTTTCTTATCAGCGTCTAAATAGAACGTCACTTGACATGTCACTTTCCGCTTTTATAAAATGAATATAAAGAAATATTTAAAGACATCATAAAATACGTTTTATGAGATGATTAGGCAACATGGCTTTTTTTTAATAAGATTGGGTCTGAGAGGGTGATTTACGGAAAGACGTTTTCAACACATGCTGCTAGTAAATGATTTGAATTAGTAGTTCAAAAAAATCTCTACAGAGATCAACGAATTGTCAGCGTGAGAGGTATTAGATGAAAGTAGAGTAGGTTGCTTAAATGTAAGTAAATGAATTAGAGTTTCAGTCAGTAATTATTTCGTTATCGAGGCACTACAATCATAAAAACCCATTAAAGTATATCTGGAAGAATAAAATACTAAAGCTATAATATTTTTTTCTTGAACTTGAAACTATCTTTAATATAGATGTTGAGATACAATTATTTGAGATTATTAATTCATAGTAATAGTTGTAGAGTGTTATGAAATATTTTTTCTCTGAAAATTCTTTTGTCAGCAGGCATACTGTAATCAGCAGTTTAGTTCGGTGGACTCTAATTAAACATCGTTAAATATCTGCTTCTTGAAGTAAACTAATATAAGCAATATGAAATAATCTAGCAGTTTTTTTCGAATTTGGAAAATGTCCAATAATTACTTCGTGCTACTGCTATAATTGACTCAAAAACCCGCGGAAAGATTATAAAACGATTCTCAATTTAACAAAATTTAACCAAAATTTAACTTTAATTTAATTTAAGTTTTAGTAATATTTATGAAAATATTATTGTTTAACATTTTTTTTCAAAATATAAATTATTTCTAGAGTTATTCCAATTTCTCGGAAAAATTGAAGTTTAACTTTTTTTGCCACTTTTTAAAATTTCATTTTTATTCTGCCTTCAATTTGGGCTAAATAGACGCAACATTTTATTACTTTTCGTGCAATCATGAAGGGGTAAAATTAATATCATGAATCTATAATAATATAATGATATAATATGCATTAATAAAAAATGTATTAAAATTATTGAGAAGAAAAGTCGTTTTTCAATAATAATCGGGAAAGAATTTGTCTAAATTATCTAATTTTATTATAGCAAAAATGAACTAATTGAAAAAATTAATCATTACATTTTCAAAGTATAAAATCGAGCTGCCTGCTTTGGAATTTGACATTGCATCTACTAACCGAGGAATGTCGTATTTTTAGCTTCACAGAAAATGTTCATTTCACGAAAGAATATTTTTTATCACTACTCAGCAATCACGCAATATTTATGCATGTTCTTAGTCTAAATTTAAAGAGTAATATTCACACTTTATTCATTTATGAATGTTACCAATTTTTCATTAACATTTTTCTATATTTGGCGACGAGTTAAACGTGCACGATTTTGAAATTATGATTATTGACGTACAATTTTTTTAACATTCAGACATTTGTTTCAAATTTAGCCCTTCTAGCAATGACGGATGTTGTCATTCAGTTTTCATAGTTATGAATATTCGTAAATTTTACATAATTTCACATAATTTAACGAAGAAATCAGTATAAAAAATGCATTCCAACCCCAAAAATGCAGGAGATGCTAGTTTTTTTTTCGTCATGAAATGTGATGAAACCGAGACGACCTTTTTCAGAATACTGCCTATTTTTTTAATTATGAAGGAAATTTCATCAAGGAAATATAGTATCAAACAAGTCATTTCTTCAACAGAAAGACGGGGAAAAGTCATTAATGTATAACTTCAAATATTTGATATATTTTACAAATCTTCTCTGAATGGATAAAAAATTTTTTTTTTAAATATAAAAAATGTATGCTCTTGTCTGGCAAGATGTCAAACTACCACAATAAAAAACACTCATTTGAATTTAACTTTGATTTAAACTTGGTTCAGCCGCATTTTCAGTGATTCTTCGTAAAATAAGATAAAAGGAATAAAAGAATCTACAGTAAACCTTGTTACACATGAGTTTTATTCACAGTGTTGTCATTTTGTTTGATTACAATGAAATATTATTGTGTACCAGATAAACATATATGTACTTTGATATATGCAAATATAAATTACCCATTAACAACATACATGGTTGAATTTTTCCAGATCAATTTGATAAGCATTTCGCCTCAAGGGCCGTATACAACTTTATGGTGTAATAGACCCCATAGTGCGGTTTACTATAGATCCTTATAAAGACAATGTCGTGATTTGGACTAAAACCCATTTCATGGACTCGTTCTCCTGTAGACTCACTGCCTAACCAACTGCGAAGTTCAACTCGAGTAATTCTTTTTCCTTCCGAGCTGTGAAGATCCGCATCAACCATAGTGATACCGTCGTCAAAACGTGGTTTGGACGGTTGACGTATATGGACGGGAATGCCAATTTCTTGTTCGTCTGGAACTATTTCGCCAAAGCTGACTATACCGTGATTGGCGCCAACATCTATAGCGTCTGTTTCAATTCTAATAGTTTTTAATGGTGCAGGTACAAAAGCTGACGATTCAATCACATTGAGAACCAAGTTTATAGCACATATAAAAGCAAATTTCATTGTATACGACGGCATTTTTTACGTATATCAGAGCATAATCACTTGTGTCGGATTTAAGAATAACTGACTTTGAAATTGGATGACCTCTTTCATTAATTCGTAAGTCAATACAAAAATCTGCTGAAGATGACGAGCTTTTATACAAATAATATGAAGTTTGGTTATCAGCGATCAAATAAACCTTCAGCTGACGCATGTCTTTTGTATTGAATTACCTGAATATCAAAAAGTATGTTCAAACATCATAAAATATGTTTTATGAGACTACTAAGTCACAGGGCGGAGGAAAGACTAAATGTTTACTTGTATTGGGTCTGAATGGGTGATTTACGGAAACAAGTTATAAAAATGTTATTAGGAGAGAAAATACCGGTTTTGCTGATAGTAAAATATTCTAGTCACTAGCTTAAGAAATCAATACAGAGATCAATGAATTGTTAGAGGTCGAGGGTATTCGATGAAAGATATGAATAGCATGCTCACATGTGAAATGTAAATAGATGAGTAAGCATTTAGGACCATTCTTAATTCATTGTCGACACAACTAAAACTAACATTGAGTACTTATAGTAGAAGAACAGATGAGGTGTTAAATCCTGCACTGAATCCTGCTAAATCGTGTAACTAAAATGGGGGCGGAGTGATTTGCTCCGACCTCATATCAAAAAATGTTTTTAGTTTGGACATTTTACTAAAAATCCTAATACGATGGGGATTTTAGATTGGCTATCGCGCCAGAAACAACAGTTAATAACAAGGGGAAGAGGGTCAGTGGAAGTAACGTTACGAACTCAGATAACATTCGGTCGAGCCGATAATTCTCAGCGATATAGTTCAATAATAACCTGATGAGTTTGAAAATCACTTTCATATTTCATATTCCAGACTTCTCAGTCTTACCCCTATTCCCCTCTTTGCCTCTTTTTTCCAGAATTCTTCATTTTTCTTGTTTTTTTTTTCGTTGAAATGCGAATTAATAAATTATAAAATTCTGCGCTTTTTACAGATGTGAATATAATACCTAAGGTTAAATAGATTGGGGGTGTAAGATATGAAAAGAAATTTCGTGATGTAAATATTCATGATTTAACGTCCGGGAATAACAATTTAGAATTTTTAAGGAAATACCTTATTTCATCGGCTTCTTCCAGACCATTTATTAGTTAATCAATAGTCTGGAAGAAGTCGATGAAATGATTTTTTTCCCTTAAAAAATTCTAAATTGGGGGTGTAAATAATTCTTATTTCTTTATTTCGTAAATACGTATTTTGGTGGAGGTTACGTAATCTATTTAGAAGTTTCACAATACAGCATTATATCGTTGTTTGAATAAATCTGACAATTTTCAAGCATGGTAAAAAATTAATAGGTAAACCAGCGATATTTTATCCTTAGCTCGGCTACAAATATTGATAGAAAGGAACCAGCGATATTGTTAAAATGCGTAAAGCAGAGATTTGCTGCAGAATTTATTGTGAGTATTATTATTAATTATTTACATATATATAAACCGATGGAACAAAGATACTATATAGTTGAATTGAAAATATTGGAATTCTGAATATGGGGCGAATGAAGTAGGATTAATTTTCACGGAAGACTGAAATTTAGAATTTATTGAAATATTTACCTCACAATTGTACAATTAGGCAGGCTACAAAGGCCTAATTTAGAGCTTATTCATAGACATAAAAACCCTTAAATCGATGTTCCCTGTTCTAAAAATAAAAATTACTTCAATAAAATTTATTTCAGATAGTATTATTGATTTGATTTTACATTATCTCTTTGTTTAAACTACACATTTTTTCCGTGTAGTTTAATATGATGAGATTCAATCAATCAATTCCTTAATTTTGACCTGTACCTTTTCTGAATGAAAACAAAATTAATTTAATTTTTCTATTCGTAACGTTTTCCATTTCTATAACCTTCTTTAGAAAAATAATTAATTTTCAATATTAATTAATGAAATTTCAATCATATTGATTTAAATAGTACATTGAAAATAAATTCGTATTGATTTAGAGTAATAACATTCTTGATTTTAAAAAATGAGAATAAATCAATTATTTTTTAAATGTTCAGTTCATTTAATTTACATCATTCACTTTCACTTTAATTTAAACAAAAACGAAGTTAACTAAACTACATTCCTGATATAACAATAAATTTTCTCTGAATGAATCTCCTCCAAATTTATGAAATATTAAAAACTTAGGGTTCTTTCTTGGAAGATGCGAATACTACTGAAATTAAATGTTTTATGTGAATGATGGATGGAATTTCCATGTTATACAAAAAAAAAACATTTCTTGACAAAAATTCTTTCTGAAAAAGAAACAATTAATGTACTATTCATTGTCAATTTCAACAAAAAGCTTAAATATGTACTTATTTGTAAACAAACATAAATTTAAAAAAATTTTTTGTTATTTTATACCTGAAATAATTATTATCTAAAAAATCTAACCCTAAAATTTGATCAAACTTCATATTATATTTCGTCTACTATTCAAATTCTTTGCATAACCTGGATCAAATTTTTTGCTAAACACATTAATTAAAGTTCATTCAAACTCATAATGATCTGAAACTTACATGGAATTGTAAAATTGATGTTTTTTTTAGAAAAACGTTTCATAAAATGCATGTGTTTTTTCACAGTATAAGATGAAAATTTCATATGAAACACTTTCTTTTTGATGAATACTAATTTTTATTATCTATAATGATTTTTTCAAATTGTAAAAAATAATGGTAAGAGCACTTTTGTGTAGAAGTAAAAATTAATCATTAAAATTCTTCCGAATCTTTGGAGTTCTGATTTTGGCACCAGGTATCGAAATGGTCGATCACCATTCCCGATACATGTCTCGAAAGGCGAATATTCCGTTCATACTACTTTACAAAAAGGATTTTTAGCAATTCTTAATGTAATAAGATGAAAAAGAACAAGAAATTGTCATTCTATGGCAAGCAATCTGGATTGCCACCAGTGGTTTCATTTCATACCACTCGAGACTGTTTTTTCTATGTCTTATTTCAATACCTGAAAATAGCCCTAAAATAATACTTTTCTTACAGTGTTTGATTGAAATCGAATTGTATTAATGATCAGATTGACACTTGCATAGTTTGATATATACAAACATGAATTTCAAAATGAAAACAGCTAGAGTTTGTCCAGATGAATTTGATTAACAATTTCAAAGACCATACAACCTCACGGTGTATTTGATGCCAAAGTTCGGCTTACTATAGAACTTTATTTTGACACTTTCGTGATTTCGACTAAAACCAATTTCATGGACACGCTCTCCTGTAGAATTAACTCCTAACCCACTTTCAAGTACAATTCCAGTAATTCTTCTTCCAAGCTGGCCTATAATATCCGGCTCGACCACAGTGACGCCAACGCCCAAACCAAAGTCCAAATGTGGATTGGGCGCTGCACGTACATGGACCGGATTGCCAATTTGTGTTTCACCTGGAATTCTTCCTCCAAAGATGACTAAACCATGATTGGCACCAACATCTACAACCCGTGCTTCAACTCTGATAGATGTTTCTGGCAGCTGATGATGGAACCACATGGATAAACAATGTTATAGGAAATATAAAAGCGAAGATCACTTTACGCGATTTTAACATGACTAATGTAAGGTTAAATAAATTATGTGTTTCAATTATTTTTGTGCTTTCCTTCCTTTCTAAGCAGCAACTCGTAAATAAGTATGTTGGTGGAGGTATCTTAGCCTTTTCAGAAGTTTCACAATACTGAATTCTATCATTGTTTCAATAAAGCTGAAAATGTTACACAGTAGCGTTCTTTTATTAATATTTTCTATTTGTCACTTTTGTCATTTCTATACCCTAATTTTTCCTGGCACATTGGATCAAATATTTTGAAATTATGAATTTGGACCCAAAAATCGAAATCAAAGACCCCAAAAACACCGTTATAACAATTTTAAGTTAAATCGGTTTCGTTTCTTGAAGTTGAAATTTTTGACTCAAGATTCTAAATCAGCGACCCGAAAATTCCTGAAGTAGCAATTTTTAGCTTTATCCGTTTTATTTATATAGTTATGATGCAGCATATTGGATCCCCCATTTGAAATTTTTAAATTTTTACTCCAAATTCTAGATCAGCAACTGGAAAGACCCCGAAATGTCAATTTTCAACCTAATCGGTGTTGTTCTTACAGTTTTGATCCGTCACCTTGAATTTTTTAATTTTAACTCAAGATTCATGTCCGGGCGGAAAAAACCAGTTTGCGCACATTTTGCGTGCACGAAAAGAGATACTTTCAGTCCAGGTTGGAGAAAGAAGTGTCTATGTCAAATTTGATTGAACAGTAGTTTCATTCACATCGTTAATAAGTTGTTTGAATACAATGGAATATTATTGATCATCAGATTCACAGTTACGTTCCTTAATATATAAAAATATAAATTGCAGAATAACAAAAGTTTATGCTGGAGTTTGTGCAGATCAATTTGATAAACATTTGATTTAATAAAAGCCGTACAACCTTACCCAGTAGTCGATCGAATGGTGCCGTTTACCCCAAAAAACTTATGATGACACTTTCACGATTTGGACCAAATCCTATTTCATGGATACGTTCTCCTGTAGACCTACTTCCTAACAAACTTAATTTCTGATTCAACTCTAATAGATGTTAATGGGGCAGGGATGAAAGCTGATGATGGAACAACATCGATAAAGAATTTTATAGCAAATATAAAAGCGAATATCAGTTTCGACGAGGACATGTTTTACGTATCTGAAACACGTGTGCCTGATCCAAGAATAACTGAATTTGGAATATTCGGAATCCCTTCTCTAACTGGTAACTCAATATGAAAATCTCATAGTGTGACAAGCGTTTATACAATCTATTATCAGAATTTGCTTATCAGTATTTCAGTGATTCACAGAAAAAAGTTTGTAAAATTTCAATAATTAGTTTTAGATGCTCATTATTTCTGAAAGTTATTGAAAAAAATTGAGTGTTTGAATAATAAAATTTAGTCGTATTCCATCATTTTACACGCAGAAGAATATTTTCCTTGAATAAAAGAAACCGTTGCTCTGACATAATTATCTTCATTAAACCGAAAATAACATAAAGACGAAGACAATTATTTTCAACTAAAGAGAAATTTCCATTGGAATAAAGAACATTTCTTTGAAACAATTATATTTCTTTGAATTAAAGAAACTTCTCTTCCATTGAAAGCCAAGGAATATTTTTCTTAGATTCAAACTATCTTGTTTTCTTTTAGTGTACTAATGAAATATGTAGTAAAAAACTCGCAAATTTACTATTCGCATTTTTAACTTTTTTTTGTCCGTTGTTCTCGATATAAAATGGTGTGCATTAATTTTTAACATGCATAAAGTAAGGCTAGATAGATTAAGTGTGTAAATAATTCTTGTTTCTTTTGTTTTAAGGAATCAGTAACTCATATATGCTTATGTTGGTGGAGATGATGTAACTTACTTAGAAGTTTCACAATGCCGCTTTCGGTCATAGTTTAAATAAAGCTGAAAATCTTACACAATCGCATAAATTTATTAGAATGTTCTATTTTCATGTTTTTCATTACTATGGCCTCTTTTTAATTAATATATACTATCTCTAAATAGATTGACATATTTTCACTAGGCAATTAGTAGTTTTCTACTATTGAATATTATTAAATGTTTCTACTCGTCATCTCCTCATCCCGAAAATCCGGATGAGTAGTCAAATATTTTTAGCTGACTAGTAATTTTATACTAATCTTTAGTGGCCTAATTTCTTTCTAATTGAATTAGTAGTATTTTAATAATAATTGGTGAAATTATTTCTTTAATTTTAGAAGCACTGACTAGTATTAAGCAATATTCCGTGAAGTTAGCCCTGTACGAACTGAAAAAAGGGTTAGTTCTACGAATAGTTCAGTAACGGTATACAATTCTTTAATTTTAGCCATTTTTATTATTCGAAAAAATGAAGCGTAACTTTTCTCTGGGTAAATTAGAGAGAAATTAAGACTTAAAACATTAAGGCTCAGGAACACTCAGAAGAATATATTGTTTCGAATTAAAGAAACAGTTTCTTTAATATAATTTTTTTTTTGTTTAACCAAAAATTAATTTGAAATTAAGAAACCCAGTTAAAATTATATAAAAATGGTAAGTAGAACAAAAAACTATTTCTTCAAACCAAATACATACTTTTCAATCAAGAGAAATTTCATAGAATCGAACATACTATTCTTTACCTAAAAGCCAATGAATATTTTTCTTTGAAGGGAAGAATCTTTCTTTAGAGTGTGAATTACAAACAATTAAGAATTTTTCTACTTAAACAATAGTTTGAATTATAAGGATTTGAATTTTGACGTCTATTTTTCAAACCAAAAAAAATTAATAAAGAAGTTTCTCTAAGCATCTATAGTTTTTAAAATATAATTCAGATACTCTACTTTTATTTTCGTGTTCTGATGACTTTTACCTGCCTCTTCCGGAAACTGACGGTAAATTTGAAAGATGTTGAAAATCAACAAAATTTCGACGATTACTTTAAAAATATAAAAAGTTTATTTAAGAAAAATGTCAAGATATAAGTCTATACGTCTTAGAAAATTCTACAAAAAATATCTCTTGCTCTTTTGTGATAGGACCGATAGGATGCCTTTTTTATATTAGCAGAAATTTCTTTTAAATATTGAAAAAATTAAGGTTTTCCAGGAAAACCTCGCCTTTTTTAGTTTTCCCGACATTTTTCACCATTTCTGCTTATATAAGAAAGGTATTCTATCAGATGTATGCAGGGTAAATCATTTTTGAGGCCAGGAGAACTATTTTCCCTGAAAATATAATTTTCGATTTTTTTTGTGAACGATCCAAGATATTGAAAAACAGCGAGAAGTATTTTTTGTTCAACAGTTTAGCTCTGACTTTAGACGTGCAAACTTTAATTTCAGACATTTATTTGCCTTTTCTTGTTTCCGAGAAAAATCCGACGTTGCGAAAATAAAATTCTCCTGGCCACGAAGATTGTTAAAAATAAACGTTTCAATTGTAATATTGGTAACTTCATGGAAAATTTCAATTTCTCAAATTGGAAAAATACGTGTGATGCCTAATTTACTCTATAAGAACAACATATTTCGTCCTTGAAAGATTTTGCGACTTACAGTGTAGAACTTGCTTATTTGAAATTCATTCCATTATTTGCATTACCATATGATACCCGATGAAATGTAAGCTTTAAAGCAAACATGACAGTATTTTTCAGGAATTTGTAATAAAATAAGATAAGAGGAATGAAAGAATGTCATTCTGTAGCCAACTTTATTATGCATTAGTTTTATTCACATTATTGTTAGGCTGTTTGGTTACAATTGGATTTTTCAGTTCCAGATGGCGATTTGCATTTGGTAACACAAATAAGAATTGCACAATAAGAACAATGATTGCTGGAGTTTTTCTAGATCAATTTGATGGATGATTTGAATTGAAGCCATACACCTTTACGGTATAATTGATCCCAAGGTTCGGCTTACTCCAGAACCTTATTTTGATACTATTGTGATTTGGACTCAAACCCACTTCTTCGACAAATTCTCCAGTAGAATAAATGCCTAACAAACTTATAACTTCAACTCGAGTAATTCTGCTTCCATGTTTGGTAGAAAATTTGGCTTCAATGACAGTGACACCATCGCTACGTTCTCGTGGATTGGACACGGCGCGTACTTGGACGGATTTGCCAATTCGTCTTTCGCCTGGAACTCTTTCTCCAAACATGACTACACCGTGATGGGCACCAACATTTGCAACTCTACTAAAAGCTGATGATGTAGTTCTGACAGCTGATGATGGGATGACATTGATAACCAATATTATCACAAACATAAAAGCAAAAATCAGTTTACACGACGCCATTTTTTACGTATGTCAGAGTATAATCACTTGCGTCTGATTTAAGAATCACTAACTTGGAAATTAGCTGACTTGTTTCGCGAATCAGAAAGTAAATATAAAACTCTGATGAATGAGACAAGCTTTTATACAATCTCTTATCAAATCTTTTTTATCAGCGTTTAAATAAACCTTCAGTAGACGTGTCGCTTTTGTCTTCAATTGACTGAATATCAAGAAATATTTTAAAAGATCATAAAATACAGGTAATAAACAAGGAAAAACCTTCTATCACGAATTCATTCAGACTCTTCTATTAGAAATTTCATAAATGTTTCGTTTTGGAATATAAGAGGTTCCTTTATCAGATAACTTTCAACATAGCGGTGATTTGGCGACAGATTATGAAGCTTTTTGCTAAGTTGCCACAAAACAAACAAGCGACAATATACATTGGTAGTCGTTAGAAAATACAATAGTGAAATACATGGTCTTGGGTGCTCACAAGTTAAGACCATGTTTTTACTATTATTTCAATATTTTTACTATTAGCGACAGATCAAGATGCTTGTTGCGAAGTAGTTAAAAAAAAAACAAGCGACAATATAGGGGAGACCATCCTATAATAGATAATGGACCTACAGTAGATAATCATTAATTTAAAATACTTATTCATACGAAAAAAATTAATTTATTTTGATTAACAGTTAGGCCTCTATGTGTGTTGATGAATTAAAATCAGTAATAAATATTATGGGTATATTTGTGCTTTTAATTAATGATTATCTATTGTAGGTTCATTATCTACTGTTGGGTGATCTCCCCTACGTTGGTAGTCGTTAGAATAAAAAATAGTAAAAAACGTGGTCTGGATCTGTGAGCATTCAAGACCATGTTGTTGACTATTGTCTTTTCTAATTACTGCATACGTATATTACAATTTGTTTGTTTTATGACAACTTTGCACCAAGCTTCTTGGTCACATATTCTTCTGATTTGTCCATGAACTTTTGTCCACCTTCTCATATATATATATATATATATATATATATATATATATATATATATATATATATATATAT